>BGPR01013114.1:0-42722 GCA_013235015.1 Araneus ventricosus
GATTCAGTTGAAATTTTATTTCTGGCGATCAAACTGGTCCCCGAAGGCGTCTAGTATGCAATAAGTGGGAAAATTGTTCTTCACACGAATATTTTCTCCTATAAACATCGTTCCTCTTCTTTTGATATTAACTCTGATTATAAGACTAATACCCAAGTTTGTTGATACACGAGTATTACTGAAGAAGGAAGTCATAATTTTGAATCCTGATCACATCAGGCATACACCTGAGCCTCCACTCTACTCATCGAATTCCACTTTCAACCAACCCCATTACCAGATGAAACGTGCATCATTCCAACAGGCACAGTAATAGGTCTCGAACCTGTGATTGTCCTTCCCTGAAACCAAACTTTGTCAGTAGGCTATTGTGACCTTTTCTCTGAAGAGCATTTTTATAAAATTTCTTCAGGTTTCAAAATAATGGCATGCAAATAATATAATCCGAGATAATAGCATTTCGCGTGCTACTTGTTTTGCTTTACTTGGCTTGTTCCATGAATTAGTGTATTACTTGACTCTCGTATTTTAGCTAGATCTATTTTGGAGTAAGATTTAGGGTCTATTCTGGTAACCCCGGTTGGGTTCCACTACGGTGGAACAACCCAGCCAGAGTAGAATGAACTTTATAATTCTTCACCCAATGTGTCCGTTTTGAAGCAACACGAGGGCTATTTTGAGACGGACCTCGCCATTTTGAACCGCTGTCAGATGACGACACCTGAGCCAGCACGCATAAAAACCAATCCCACTATAGGCGCCTATGGGAATGTCTTTTACCACGCCAAGTTGATCATTCTGCCCGCTAGAGTTTCCGCGTTTACTTTGATTGGCGCGAAACTGGGTTTTTTCTTCATCGTGTTTTGAAAATCTTCCATCTTTATTTACAATTAACAACTAATAACAAATTAAATCAACTTTAAGACACTCAAGAAGGAATTCATTCTACTTTAAGTCACACACATACACACAAAAAAAACTACAAAGTAGAAATGTTTACGTCCTAATAACAGATTGCATCTCTCGGTTGTCGTCGAAATAGAAAAACTTTACAAAGAATTTCTCGCCAAAAAAGTGAAGTATCGCCAAATATTGGCATCGAAAACACTCCCCATAGGCGTCTATAGTGGGATTGGTTTTTATGCAGCCAGCACCCCCGCTCTGAACGTCCGCGCCACACCAGCGGGGAGACGTTTGGACCCCTACGTATGATTTAACGTACAACTGGACCACATACACGGCAGATCTTCAATGGAATCGGGTCTCTAATCTGGAACCCTCCGGAGCCGAGACCTTTCCACTAGGCCACCAAGGCCGTTGTGGAGTAAGATGTTTCCGAGAGGAATCGCTTGTCAGCAGCAAAGTATAACAGCCCACAAGATTTTGTTATTCTTTATAAAGGTACAGGACCTTTGGATTTCTTAATGGTTTTGTTTTCAGTCTTAAAATATTTAGGAGTTGGAGGTTCATTCGAGTTTTTTTGCTGTAAAAGCTACTTTTGGTTATACTGCACCACACTCTTGCTAAAAGATGCAATCATCCCCAAGCAGTTGTATGCAATCAATAAAATATATAAAAGCTAAGCGTGTAAATGCCCATGTAACCCGAGTTTTTAAAAATCTAATTAAGAGGTTAAACGAATCAATGCTAGAAATATGAAGAAGTCCATTTTTGTAACCGATTTTTATATAATTTTTGATGAAGCTCATGCTATTTATAAGCACAGAAACATTCTCTGCATTGATATTATTTTAAAGACTGAGAAGCCACTTTGAGATGGTTAAAATTTTTAAATACTTCGATGAAATAGATTTAAATGAAGTCGGAGCTGTGTAATTAGGAGATAAAAGAAAAAAACTAAAGAAATAGATTGAAGAGATTAAGAAGAAAGATATTTGGCTTTCGTGATGTAATAATTCCTGTGTAATTTTCGGTAGTTTACACAAAAAAAAATACTCACAGAACCTTTAAGTAAATTTTCCCGTTCATATTGTGCCTAACAGATAAACTATAGATTTCAGAAAAGGGAAGGGAAAGTTGTTTCGTACAAGATCAATAGTTTATACCGCTTTAACTGTAGAAAAAATATGCTCGGTTTTCCATCTGGGCGAGAGATGGCAGCACCATTTAATGGAAGTAAATAATGGATGGAAATGAAAGTGATAGAAAGAGCAAAACGGAAAGCTATGACTAGTATTTTTCTTGTTTCGAGTTGAGATACAAAAAACGAGAGCTAATTAAAAAATAGTGATGAATGGGTAAGATTTCCTTTGACTGCCTTTGTGTCAATGATGAGTTCGTTTCACACGGTGGTAAAACACTCTTCCGACCTCAGATGATCAAAATAAAGAGAATTTTCCAAATCCTGTATGGGATTAAAACAAATACATAGAAAGAGGAAATTTAAAGTAGAGATTCATCCCCAATCAGTTCAAGTTTTCAAACGCCCTGCTTTCATTCTTGTTTCAACGTAAAACCTTGGAAGCAGACAAGGAAGAGCTTAAACCTAGCATTGCACATTTTCCTCACTCCTATCACTTTCAACTATCAATTAATGCGGCTGCCATCTATCGTCCAAAAGGAAAACCAAAAATGGTCTTCCAAAAGTTTTAAAACTGGATACGATTCTTTTTCTCAGACATCCACCTTGAAGACAACAGTTGCTCGTCAAGTATATTTCAGTCTTTCAAACGAAAAACAATTCCAGTATCCTTACGATTGCTTCAAAAGCAAATCTGTCCAAGGTTTTCATACCAATTTCTTAAAGCATTAGAGATCTTTGAAGCGTACAGAATTATTCACATCAGTACAGTTGCAAACTGTTCCAGAAAGTTCATTTAAGAAGTTCGTATTTTATCGACAACAAATCATTCATTCTTCAAAATAAAAAAAAATTGCAATTGGGATATTTTCTAAGAACAAATGACGTTTCGAACTCTATTTGACATCCCAACAAAAAAACTATAATTCTCCTACATTAGAATTATCCAGCAAGACGTCCACAACTATATAAATCCATGTCCAGGTACAATTCAAAAAGGGGGGGGGGAATTATATAAATCTTAATAATTACATTTAAGAATTCTTTTGTAATAAAATACATCCTTTCTAAAATATTCGAAATCCTGCAGAAAAAATCTTTTTTCCTTAAAATTTATAACCACAAATAAGATATCCATCCCTTGATATTAAAATGGTTCCATCTCTTTTCTGCTTGTCAAACAAAAATACAATGCAATGCAACCCCAAAACATGTGTACACAGTTTGAATAACTATCGCATAAAAAAAATTAATGAAATATATACACCATAGTTTCGCAGCTCAATACGTTAATTACTCTCAACAATAATTTGAATTATGATTTAGAGATCTGACTTGAGGATTTCTGGTGCAAACATAGTTTAGCCGAAGAGAAAGCATCAAGTTCCCCCAGTTACCGGAGACAAGCCATTGAAAAGAATGCGCCCATATATCCATCAATATACTTGAGGGTGTTTGCAATCCCATTAATGAGGATTGCCAGCCATGCTCGGATTATAATTTTCAAAACTTCGAACACTTCCGATTATTGACTAGATCCTACATTTGTACTTGTTTGCAAGACAGAACCTCATTCTCCAGTCTTGCACAACATGTTTACATTTACCCACTATGAAGTATTTAATGTAGACCAGGCCTAAGTGTACAGTACATCTTCGGAGGCATAATGACCGATTTTAGTACCTAAAACAGGCAAAATTTAGATAAAAGACACTACTACATCTACAAGCAAAACAATGGAGACATTTTCCTTGGCACACTGAAGGTAAAAAAGACCTCAAAGAAAGTGCAAGATTTGTACGAAACGCAATAAGGTCCAAGAAACTACATAGGGATGCAGGAAATTTTTCGTTGCACCTCGCGTTCCACACTGTTTTCACACCCATTTCAACAGTTCAAATAGCTATCTTCAAGTTACTCAAGATAATAGAATGGGCTGGTGGATTCACGAGATGGGCATTGCGAACTAATTTCCACCGCAAGAAGTTAATATGAATTTCCCTAATGGCCCCTTTCCCCAAAATCCCAATTGTTGGAAACAAGCCAACTCAAAGAACAGGCGAATGGCATGTCGCATTTTCAACACATACGTACCAGATGCTTCATGCACCAGAAATTCTCTTCTCTCATTTCGATTTCCCGAGTGAAATCGAAAACTCATCTTCATAAACTCGCTATCTTCAGAACAGTTAATGAATGTAAACGTATCAATTCTTACAATCGTGTAAAAATAATTTTTTTTTGTCACTGGCGACAGACGAGGCAAATTCGGTACTACGCTTGTTTTGATTAAAACTAGAACACAGTCCAGATTTACAGGAAAGAATGACGTAATAATACCTTTATATTGATAGTCATGTAAACGGTATAATTTAATAAGTGCAATTTATTACCACGATATTGCAAAGTAAAGTGTCAACTGAGAAGACAAGTACACACAGTACATTCAACACTTTAATAAGCAACCGGTACGAATTTAATATTGCAATAAAATATTTCTAAAGACTTGTGTCGTTAGTCTCCAGTTAAATACCTCATAATATTCTCTGTTGGCAAAGTAAATAAATGATTATGACGTGGGAAATTGATTTCGAATCGAATCCGAGATCGGACAACATTCTCGGAGAGATCGAAATTAAAAAGATAGTATGAATGTGCGCTATTAAAATGGAGCCGTTACCGAGAGTTAGAAAATATGCCTTTGACAAGATACAGATTTATACTCCGATTGGATTACATTTATGAAAAAATCTTATAGTCGACATTTTTTTTATTACGAATGCCACACCTTCACTCGACTTACTCGCGACATTCTAGTAAGGGTGGCATTAACCAAGAATTAGGGTACTATATACTGAAGTTTCTCTCGTCGATTTGCTTTGTGAACATATATACTTAAGGAAACCAGATTGAAAAATGAGCCAATATGCCAACGTTGCTAACAAACGGGAATTACAGACCGACTTCCGAAGAGGGGGGGGGGGGGAATCCCCATGCAAAATCTTTGCTCAAAACTTATTTTTACTACATTTAGTTTTCCCTATACATTATCTATCCATTTCCTAAAAGTTGAACCAAATCTACTTTTTTCGCAAAAATTTGATATTCCTTCAAACCTGACGTTTAACAAACCGGATTCTGAACCCATTCGATAGATACCGCCTAGCTTCTTTTGACGGTAGAGCGCGAAACATAGCATCATTACGATTATTAATCCTTTGCACTCTTGTCGAGTCGGACTCTACATTTTGAATGATGCATCTCATCTTTTACACATTCTTGTTATATAGCGTTTATTATAAAAACCATATAGCAAAAACTGATTCATTTTTAGGAATTGAAAAAATAACATTTTTCAGCTTCCTAAAGCGGTAAATCAATCTTTATACTCACACGTGTATAGTTGTGCATCTTATTTTTCGGAATGCAAAGGAATTAAAAGAATGAAGGAAATCCCAAGATACAGACGTATCAGGAGATCAATAAAATACAGACGTATTAAAAATTAAACTTTATTTTGTCCAGCGCATATAAAAATTAAAATTACTTTTAAAATCACTAAAATCTTTCGACTTGTAGAGCGAAATGGCGTATTCATCTTGAGCAGTATCCACACTTACTAGATAAATCACTTCACGTGTAACTGAAGCTTGTCCAATGACCTATAAAAATAGAAAGATTGTAAATATACAGACAACTTTAGATAGCTCGCACTAATTCAGTTGTAAAAATTAAAGATTAAAATATCTAAACAAGTCTTTTTCAGCTTTTTTTTCATCCTTAAAAAATTTAACCCATTTCAGTCATTTTATACTTTCCTTCTAAGAAACCATTTTACTCTTGAGGGGCAAAACTTCAACAAAGCAATTTCTCAAGTTTGCAGAAGTATCGTTATGCCGGGCATAACAGAAGAATGAATAAATCCGTTTTTTCTTTACAAATTTGATAACTCGTACGAAAGGAATTAAAATTCTTAAAACATCTCAATGGCAATTTATTCCCTTAATCTATTCAAGCACCATTGGGAAGACTTGGACGATAAAAGATTAAATTAGATACACTATTTCTATTAACCCCTTAAACCGAATTATTTTCTTTGCTATTTAATAAGATGATCCCTTCCGTTTTGGAAAGGATCTCAGAAAGCATAGAATACTTTAAATGTTCATAGATTCTACGCATTTTGTGTAAGATTATAAAGCTAATCATTGATATTTTAGGAGAGCAGAGACTAAGAATGCGATAATTCGATGCATGAGTATTCTCGAGCTTTCAAGTTAAGCGGTTAAAAGAGACCAAACTAGAATACTGTTCACGTTGATAAGAAGGGGATATTTTGTTCGGTAGGGTGGATGAACTGGAGGCGAGAACAAAAGTAAAACTGCATCTTTAGATAGTCACTTCGGACAATTCCCACAAGAGACGATAAAACTAATGGGGAAAAACTCAACTTCGAGAAAACATCCGTTTTAAAAATATTTTGGACATCAATTCCTAGATGGCGCTTTACTTTATATTGCCAGGAAGTTCTCCAGAGATAAACTAATGTTTGACAAGTTCCCTTCATTTATACATATTTGCATTTCATGCTCTCTACACAGCAGCTCCGCCGCTCTTATTTTCTGTACAATTTCAGAAAGGCAATTTTTTTATACTAACCATTTAATTAAGAAAAGATCCATAAATGATGCCTCTAAAGTAATATACGAGCAATAACTTTACAGCTGCCAAGTGAAACGGGACTGATCCAACCTATTGAAAGAGAAACAATGAATTGGATCCAATTCCTGGAATTCTCCCACGAAGCATGCGCAGGAAGATGCAAGACGGAAGGTACGAATTTAGAAAGGCTTCTTAAGTGATACTCAGTTCTTTATCCGCCCATATTAAGAATTTAACTTCAAATTAAGTCATACATCAACATTTAATATGTGCATTAATTCCAATAAGTTTTGGATAACGGTTGCGCTAGAGCACTAGCTTGAATAGACGACATATGCTTTATTGAAGTCTAGTCTCTTTACAAGAGAAGAGAGTATCGAGAGCAAAAACTGGACGTTTCTCAATTGAGCAAACTTGCATATAATAGCTCGAATTTAATAAAACTCAAAATGTAGAAAATTTCAATTTATATGGTTAAAAGCTGCGCGGACCGAGTAGAATGTCGCTCTCTCCAAATTCTCATTTACAGCAGTTCCAGATTAAGTTCTATAACATGCATCCTAGTTTGTAAACGGGAGTCAATTTTCAAGTACACATTTTAATTCTTGAAAGTCGTAGATTTATTAACTTGACGTCCATAATGCTCTACAAACAGATAACTGGAATAGAAATTGGACATTGGAATGAGAATCAGCCTAGCTCCAGATAGTGACGAAGCTAAAGGGGGCGGTCTGGCAGGATGGCAAAATCAGACACGGAGGACAACTTTATAACCAAGAGCAGCGGCACTAGTTCCTTCATTGCATACATCAAAAATCAATTCGCCGATATGTGAAAGACTGGTGGTGGACGCGCGATATCGCAACCTATCTGCAGATGTAGAGGGCGTTAAAGACAAAGCACGTTACTTTAAAAATTATTTTTTCCTGGAATTTATTTTCCGTGTCGAGTTTGTGTCTTTTAAAAGGGCGGCATGTTGGAAGTTCGCCCCCGGGTGCCAAAAGTTGCAGCTACGCCATTTGCTCAAGAAACATCGAATCTTAAAAATCCAATCATTTTCGCTCGTTAATTACAGGAAACCAGCACTTTGTATTGCTCAGGGCACCAAGTATGTAATTTTTGAATATCAAGATTTCTACCGATCTCCCAACAGTTATATTGGCAAGTAACAGTTCCGTGAGGCAATTTTCAAACAGGCAAAAAATTGTTTAACCCTCTGAGCGTTTCACACATATTTTTATGTTGACTTTGGACTAAACCATAAGCGGAAAACACGCATTTCAACGTGTGGTCTGAAACACGCCTTAATCGGTCTACACGCATTTTTACTTCCATTGTAAACCGTCTCTATAGCCTGGTAAAACCTAGTTTGAATAAGTTCCAAGCTGAATAGAACGGATTCTTGTGGTTAGTCCCTGCACGGGGATTGCCGATTGTCTATAGTTTAGAGGGGGGGGGAGAGAATGCATCTGCTGCGCTTTCGGAACATCTGTTGGGAGGAAGACACATTTTAAAGATAGATGAAGGGTCTTCAATCGCTCACTTTTCGAATTTTACAAGGGAGACCAAACCACCCAGAGGGTTAATTATATCCAGTAGAGAATACGGATGCGTTTACTGAATTTTAAAGAGATGAAGTTGTGAAATGTTTTAATCACTCAAATACATTTCATTTCAATACTTACTTTCTTGACGTTTCATACGGAGAGCAATAAGTGTCGGTGGTCGTGGCAGCTAGCTTCGCTTTCAGCACTTCCACAAACTGCTTTACCTTTAAATGGCAATCAGCAGCAACAAGACGCCGTACAAAATGCGTATTCGAATCCTACAAATATAAATAAGCTTAATTTTTGCCATTTAAATTATTACATCAATGTAAACAGCATTCATGTTTAGCATCCTCCCCTTCTTTCAGAAGAGGCGCACTCTTTTAAGGAGACTGGACTATTTAACTTTGTGAATTGACCGAGTTATGAAAACTTGCAAGTCTGCAACTACATGAAATATCTTTAAAAACCATTGAGCAAACTAGTTGAATTTTTAAAAAATCCCATTTAAAAACATTAAAATCCTCCATGTGTTCCAATTTAATTTTTCGTTAATTTTGCAACTTAAAAATGTATTAAAATACCCAGGTTTATTCGATTAAACAATTACTCAAATATTTTATGCATATATATTGAATTTATTAAAATTTCAGGGTTTATCGCCCTTCAACTAAATTGACCGATAGTTGTCTGAAGTCGAAACTTGAATCGATGTGCAAATTTTAGTACATAGCAGGAATCCTTAGGTTTTATAGAAATTCTCAAAGGAAGCTGCATAGAATATTGCAGTTTCAGAGACAAATCCGAGGAAACTCGTTTTCCGGAAAAATCGTTCAATATTTTTACAACGACCTTTAATTCTTACTCTCCTGAACCCATTGATTATTCTTTTTAATTTAAAACATTTTAACGCATATTTTTACATATGCAAGCATATATTTAGAAGAAAAGCGTTAAAATGAAAATTCATCTTGGTCAATTTTTGTCGATTTGAAAATCAACCGTCCCATGCAAGGTAAAATTTTCAAGGTGCGAATATTTGAGGATCTTAATGGGTTGTCAATTGCTATTAAGAGCTCTACTTTGTCAGTAAAAATATCCGAAACTCTCAAAATTGTATAAAGTTTTGGCAATATTTCTTTTAAGTCATTTGCATACAAGCAAGAAGACACCAAATCGACGACGCGATTATGCAGAATAAGAAATCTGAAAGTAAAACGCTTTTCTCGCTTAATAGATTATACGAAATGCCCGCCCTAGCACTAACCGTTCGATGAACTTGAATGATCGGTACGAGCACGGTGGACTTCACAAAATAGCCATCCGCGGTCCAGTGAAAAGTCCTCCCAGAGGAGATGTACCCTCCTCGGCGATGGGACGTTGACCAGGCTACCCCATTACAGAAAATTTAATCGACGAAATTGAAGCAGTGAAATAAAATTTGTTACAACAAATTGTTTAGATGTCGAGAAGCTCAAAAGCGAGTATTTATCTACAATTCCATTCGAGCTCATTTATGTATCCACAACAGCTCCGATATGCGAAGTATCGAGCAGGTATACACCCTCCAAAAGGTTTAGGGTTTATGGTGCAAGGACCAGCATTTTTCCCATGCTGCGCCAAACAAGATAGGCAAAAGGTTTAGGATACGAAAATAAAATTTGGTATTCATTGAAAAATTCGTATTTGATACAAAACAAACCCAGAAAGTTAGAAGAGGCCATTTTAGGGAGCCTGAAAAAAAATAACCAAGATATTCATTAAAAGCCTTAATTTGCAAGATCCGAGCCATTAATATCTTCCAGTTTATATCCAATATTTTATAGCTTCGTCGAGTTTTCTAGAAGTTTACAATAAAATGCAAAAAAATTCTAACGTTCCGTGATTGTACCATTACTTCAAGAATGAAGTTAAAAATTCAGGATCCGTTTCAAATCAACGCAAATTGCTTTTAGAAGTTTTGACTTTCGAAATAAAAGCAAATTTCTTAAAGATTAGATGAATAGCAATTGTATTCGTTTTTGTGGAGATTCTTTCAAATTTCTCCATACAGAGTTAATTTTTTTAACAAGAAATTCTGAATAGCACATACTTGTCTTCCCGGATCCATTCTTTCAAATAAGACTTAGTCTATTTATTTAATTGGATGTTGTTGAATGAACAATTTTTTTCAAATTGTAGAGAGTAATTCACTACTTACCATAACCTAGTTATGCCAATCCCATTTGTAAGCATGTTTCAATTCACCGATCTTTGGCGCCTTAGATCTCGCACTAAAATAAAATTTCGATTATTACATAAAACTGCAAACGTTTTTCTTATACAATAATTGCACCACACTCCTTTAATTCAATTAGTTATTCAGTCAAATTTCCCTAGTTAATGAAAACCAAGTAAAAGATGTGAACCTTCAATCAAAAATGAATTACGATTAATCCAGGTCAATGAGCCCATTGCTACACGTTTTGATTCGCAGATCTCGCTTGTAAGATTCTACCCTTTTTGAATGCACATTCATTAAAAATTATCTATTCAAAAAATTAGGTTAAAAGGTCGAGACTAGCTACTTGAAAGAAAAGGTGAAATTACGAAGGATGTGCAAGGTATGTGGATATTATCTTGGTGCAAGATCCGCTCTCTTGCAACCAGTTGAGGATGTGCAAAACTTTAAAAAGCACACCAGAGAAACTTTAATTCAGTTAACTCCCAGCTCTGTTCGCGCATCGAATGATGGCATCTTTTACACTTATAATCTAAAATAAAGTCATCATCGGATACAAAAAATGACCGATAATCCATCACCATATCAAGTATTCTACAGGCTATTAGTTTAATCAATACGACAACACGTTCTCGGAACAGAAGGGTGTCATCTAATTAGACGGTACCGAATACTACACTGTTAAAGGGTTAAACCAGACTTTAAGGAATAATGAATACAAGTTTCAAACACAATATTTCTTGATGGTATTTATGGGGGAAGTAACGCAAATACGAAGAAATGAGAATTCGTTTTTACGTCAAAGTAATGGAAAGGCATTGCAATTACTGTACTGCATTAATGACTAAACGAGTTTTCACCAATAATGCGATGATTTTTGAAGACGCAAAGTAATTTGTTACTCATCGAAGGCATCAATACCAAAATTAATACAGCGTATAAAGTAGAAATTCTTGCAGCAAAGAAAAATAACGGCCATGCGAATCACATATGCCTTTTCTAACATCGTAAAAGATAAAGACAAGAAACCAATTTCAACGAGAGAAATTCTTAAAGTAAAGCGGCTGCTGAAGAATATAGGATTATTTTTAATATGTAGGGTTTAAGAGGGGTGGTTTTCATAAACTTGAATGCAATTGAAATTTCAAAACTTCGTCTAGCAAAAACATTAAGTAATCTATATCCCGCAAATTAACATACAAGTACAGTTTGATTAAAAATTCAGAAAAATTTGGCTGTATATCAATTTATCAGCCCCAGTTACTCGAGAAATTCTAGAGTCGAGTATTTTGGTCTAGATATTTAAAGACACATCTACCATTTTAATAAAAAAACTTCCGAGAAAGATTGAAACCAAATGTAAAATTTTAGTAAATTTAGTACAGCGTGTTCTCGCAACCCTCTTCTCCAAGATAAGAGAGCTGATGGTACCCATCAAAATGCATAATATTTACATCGAAACCTAGGACTAAGCTCCACTTAGCGTCAGAAAAGCGTAAAGTTAAATGCCCGACTTGAACTTTCATCTAGGTAAAAAGAATGAACCAAATCGCATAACTTCCGCGATCTCAGCCAGATCCAAGAATGAAAAAAAAATCAAAGCAGAAGCCGAAAGTGGTGTCCAAGGGTATCCTTTCAGAGTTCACTCGGGAGTGATAGATCGGCACATCGTAGACTTTCGATATGCATCTTGTCGTCCACAAAAGCGATTATCGAGTCAAGATTTACCACTTATAAATCATACACGAATAGTTTCAATTACTCTCCCCCTCACACACACAAACAAGATTTACCTCAACCGAGCGTAAACAAGCCACAGGCTCATGCCGAATCCATCGTCCGTGATATGCGATATTTAAGTTGGACACAAATTCTCACGCCTTAAGCATGCGGAATATAGACTCCAAGTATAATACACATGGTCCATCTGTGTGATCTTCGAAACGGCGTGCAACAAACCGAACGAAAACTTCCCAGGAATACACCGTACACTAAGCAGGTCAAACGCATTGGCAACAGACGATGTTCCTTCAGCTAGTCACCGAAGATACCTGCCCAGATGCTCAAGACAGATCTCTGCTGGCTCTCACGAGGAGCAGCCACGTGGGGATTGCCTCAAGCCCGAAGGCGCGTTTGTAGAAAGTGGCGAAAGGTAAACAAGGACTCCCTGAACACAAAAGCAGAAAACCGAGAATTGTTATCTGGAGCATACTATTCAAACTCTAGCTAGCAGAGAGGGCGATCTGCGTTTAAAAATTAGACATTCTGCACGTAGAATAAGTGCGCGCATGCCACGCCGTATTGCGACAGATTTCGAATACACCGTTCGTTTACTAGTGGAAGTAGTTTCACATTTCACCAAGACGCTCTCTTCCGCCATTTTTGGTGTCCGTATAGTTGCCGACACCCCGTATCTCAGCTGATAATCCATTTTCAAGTAGTCTATGAACGCCGATGAAGTCGGAATGGCATGACAATCAAAAATCGCTACCCAATCTTTGCGCTTCATAAACTCCCACTTGAGCATCTAGTTGAAGTATACGTGCACTTTTCTCGTATTATCCGCCATGGCCCTCACACAAGCAGTGCTATGATAATCTGAAGCACTGAGGATGCGACTCTTAAATGACGCTTGCTTCGGTCGACTTTCTTCTGAACCTCAATTCAAATCATCTGCAATTGTCTATACTACTTTCGACTGAAAATTGCTCACTGATATTGTTAGACAATGTTCTGGAGACTAGTCACTTCTCCGGCAAGAAATAGCGTCAGAAGTGAAGACTTGTGTTTAAATAATAGAAATTTAAATTAAAAGAAAATAAATTAAAAGAAAACAATGATAAAATGAAAAATAATGAAAATAGACGTTTTTGCGTGCAAACGCAGCAGCAAAAAGTAATTGCTTCAACAGAAATTTTTTTAAAAAATACAACAAGAACTATAGAAAAACCAAGATTTACCAATACTTGGAACAATTTGTCAAGAAATTTTTCAAAATAAAAATCTTGGTGCTTGTGTTTAAACGATTTTCGGTGCTGCTCTTTTCCGACACTGAATGGAAAGAACTAGGTTCCCGTGCAAATATTGTTAGTTTTGATGGGTACATCACTCCTTTTGTTTAAAATTCTTACGGGTAGCCTGTATATTTACAAATACTGAAGATTCTCGCACAGCTTTTTCAGCATTAACGGATGCAATGAAATCAAATTTTAAAAAAGTAGAGAAATTATGAATACTACTAGGACAAAAATTCATACCTTGTCCTGAACTTTTCAATAGTAACTCAAAGCAATTGCACCTTCCATATTTCTCAAAAATTACAAATAATGCAAGTTACGGCCCCCCCCCTCCCCTTGCGACTTAAGTGCGAAATTTGAATTTTTCCAAAATTTAGAACAATTGAACCAATTCCTCTGAGGCTACGATAGTGTACAAGGGCATTACAAAGGATTCCCTATTGAATCTCGCATATGTCATTTAATGATTAATTTAACAGAAAACCCCTTCCCAAAAGATTTCGACTAGCCAAATATTAATTCTACAGAGAGGTCATTCTTACCTCTTTTAGGCATAAATTTAGAATGCTGATCTTGGGCACATTCAGGCAAAGGTTTCCAAAGGCTGTCTTCTCCATTAAAAAGGGACCACATAGGAGCATGATCCTGATCATAAGATCCATCTATCACGTCCGAATAAATGTCAATTTCCTCTTGAGATGACCAATGAGTAACTATCCCACTATCATCCTTCCACGATTCACCTTTTCGTAAGCTTTTAAAGAAATTAATGGGATCCCTTCTCAAAAATCCAAGGTCTTCCCTGGAAGACGTCGAGAATTGTGGCACTTCGTAATTTATTTTGTACCTTTCTTCGTATGAAAGATCACAGTCGTTAGCGGAGAATGATCTCTTGAAAATGCGCTTGTGTAAATGAGATTCTATATCCGTTTCTCCGTTTGAAAGAATGCTCCCTTTACTTGCATTCAATAAGAAATCTGTTGTATCTGTGAGTAGGCCGATATTGGCACTTACACTGCTTGAGCTAGAAACAGAATCCGATCTCTCGAATTTCGGGCTTTCTTTACACCAGATGCTGCAGGGAGGATCGCAACAACTCGTGTCAATTCCTTCATCGACTTCCGATTCTTTAGCATTATCCATCTTGTGGTCGGGTGACAAGCCTCTTCTGATTATTTCTTCTATTTCTGCAGTTACTCCTGAAATTTTAAGGGGTGGTTTCTATACAAGAATAAGATAATAGATTTGAAGGTTTGATGAAAAGCTTTGAAACTTATAAAAATTGAATCATGAACAGTTAGAATATGCAAGATTTAAATCCAAAACGGGTGAAAATATTAATTCAAATTACTACCAATAAAACTTCAGGAATCGAGTTCGGCAATTTATGTTATGCAAGAACCTGCATTGTTTACTTATAGCCGCGATACGAAATTTGTACTGGGAAGAATACCGGGCGTTTGCAAAATTCACCTGTATACCAAATAAAAAATAGCGTAGTCACAGAACAGTCACCGTTGGAAACATTAAATGCATAGCTCGAATAAAGACTCGACCGTTCCATCAATTTGCATTTAAGCTTAAAGTGACTACATGCAACAATTATATCGCAAAAGCAGCGATTGCCATGCAGAAGCGACCTAACCGGGTTCTTTCTATTAACTTTCATTTCGGTAAAATTAATCCGATTTATGGAAATTAAGTGCAGCGACTTCCCTTTAGGTCTACATTCTGGAGAGTCGGAGTAGGTCAAATTCTCAATTGGGAATGGAATCGGTTAAGAGTATTCTAAACTCCCCGTTCGAGCCACGAGTGAACGCAGGCCTTTGAAAGTGGCAAAGTAGTTGATCCAAATATCCGATGGGTAGAAAAGCAGTTTCTGTGACGTTAAGTGCCTGGCCGGATGGAAACGGTCATAACTGATTTGGTTACAATTAATGTACTCTTCTGTGAATTAGTCCTCCTAGGTTCCTATTTTCTGAATTGCCATCTTAATATTGAAATTTAAAACCTTTTCTTGCTAAAGAACTAAATATTGCGAATGCCAACGTGCATTTTATCATTAGTATTTACTACAAGACTGACAGTGCATTATTGTCGAAAGATTTATGCCGTTTCTCAACTAATTCTGCATCTTTTAACCAGATTGAAAATGAAGTTTCATACAAATTATAGGTTTTAATTTACTAACATGGACTGCCCCGGGGTACAATGAGTATGTGGATGAAAAGCCGCTGGATAAGTAAGCGTGTTCTCGCTTCTCCTCGGGTGTTGGAAATGGTGGAGTTGCATCCACTCCGATGACGGGACGCACCTACTTCCGGAAGAATTAGGACGTGGCAGGTTATTGCCGTTGGGACTCGGACTTCAATTTCAGATTTCTGTCGTGGCTACCGTTCTTTACTTGACCCATGCGCTTCGGCGGGCCGGGGTTAGCTTATTTGTGCGTTACTAACATGGTGCCAATATACAGTATTAAGAAAAATTTATCAAGTGAAAAGAATTTCAAGTTAGCAATTCGTACATTAGTTTATAAAACAAAAGAAAGGGACAATACTTAAAGTTTGAAAAACTGCCATCGCAACCAAGACTCGAGCCACATCCAAACCAAATGCAAAAGCAACCCAGCTCGCCTAAATCCTTGCAAGTCTTCCCAAATTTCAAAAGTTAAGGGGAAATGAAAGAAAAGAATCAAAATATTCCTATTTAATCTTTAATGCTTAAAATTCATAAGCTACGATACTGGAGTTCAAGCTTGAATTGCAGTCTACAACTTTACGCCAGTTAGTAATCATTTTCATCCTTAAAAAACGTATCTCACGAATATAAAATCTGTATGTTCATCCGATTTTGACGATTTTCCCTTTACAACTATAACAATTTGTCCCAAGAATGTAAACGAGTATTCGGCAAGAAACATTCAAATTGAAACTCGCTAAAGGAATAAAACCCAAAAGGTATTAGCCTTATTTGGAGTGCGTATCCATTCGATTCTGCGACAAACGGAGAGGCAAGCAAACAAAATATTTTCTACTCTGAATTCTGAAGCAGAGCCTTTACAGAGTTTCGGCCATATCAGTGACATTTGGAGATTCGCTAGTTGATAAAATTTTGGGTTAAAATGAGAAGCAAACCAATTAAGTGGCATAGTTAGGGCGAAAATATTTCACAAGTTGAATCGCATACCATTATCACCCGGCCGCGTTTCGTAGTTTCGACCTATAATGCTTTGAACAACTAAATATCCAAGTCTGATTTTAAAAAATACCCTTTTCTACAGAAATTAGAAGTCGCATCAAAGGCATACGAAACAGACGCGTTTCACACATTCAATTGAAGTATGCCAGATATTAACCCTTTGCACTCAGAAAGTAATTAGATGCATAATTGCGTAGATAACTAAAAAATATGATCAAATTAATTGATTACTTTTCGAAAAATTAATCTGCGACTTTTTACAACCAAGGAAGCATTTTTTCAACTATCGAAGTCAAGAAACGTCAATGATTCAGTCTAAAATGGTGCCTAAAAGGCGACATCCGAGTGCAAAGGGTTAAAACTCTCGATACTTCCCACCACTTTACCTTCATTTGTTTCCGGATAGTCCATTTCTAGTAGAGGGTGACAGTTATCGTCTTCGAGAATTTCATCACTACGTACCTATAGAAAAAAAAAATGCATCGATTTTGAAACACATCAAGTTTTGGCTGCAATAGCTCACAATATTACGAGTATCCATTCTTGCGAGTCACTGAATTAGTACTTCAAAATTTTATTACTAGCTTTAAAGGGTGAAGATGGAAACTAGCACTTCCCTTTTATGAATGAAAAATTCAGCAGGCCGCAGTGGCGTCATGCAATCTTTGGTGTGCCATCCTTCCCGCGTCTTTAGTCCTTCACTGCGCAGCAATGCACATTTGTACCAATTACATTTTTTGGCTTTTTCCATCAACTTGGTGTATCATTATCTGTGGTAGTCCTCAATTCGAGACTGATCAATTTTTTTCTTCAATTCGAGACAAAGCGGCTTTATAGCAAGCATACGTCTCAAACATACCTTTCTACCAAACCTAAACTCCATTAACTTTAAGTTTTATATTTAATGAATACATTTTAACAGTTTCTTCAAATAGGCAAGTATTTTAACAAATTAATTTTAATAAAAATGCAAGCTCAAAATTTGTTTCAGTTCCGTTTCCTATATTCCTTACTACATTTTAAAAAATTAACATTAAATGCCAGTATAGTACAGAAATAAAATAATTAACGAGAAAAATGCTATACTATAACTACTATAAACAGAAGCGTAAACGAATAGTATTTATTCGCATCATTAAAAATTACTCGAAAACAAAATCCATTCTCGTTTTGTTTTTAGCGAAAGAACAGAAACCTTGATGCTTGTACGGCGATTAAAGAATCTCCATTGAAATTAAACAGCTATATTTAATCTTATCCCGATTCATACCATGCGAGTCAGAAAATTTCTTTTTAATGTTAGAAATCCGAGTTCAAAGTCTGATGCATTATGTAATCACGGGAATTGCCAAAAGAAAAAATGATTAATTTATTCTATTACATCCATCTAAAAGGTGGACTGCAATATTTTAAAGTGGGAATATACTATCAATATTCCGCAAGAAATTGTTCCCTTAAGCGAACCGTGTTTTATTCAAAATAGAGGCTTCTTAAACTATGAATCATGATCCCAAATAGAAAGGTACAGAATATAGGATTCACGAAAATTTTGAACACATTTGCATCACGGAAATTTCTCGTGTGCATTTCGTCAGCATTTATAACTAAAGATCTTTTGGATTGCAAGAAATTCCATTACTATAAAAACTTTCAATTAAATTTTTATCATCAATTATCTCATTTCTTTTTCAAAGTTTTAGCACGCGAAAAAGCGTTTAAAAATCCGTTTCTAACGAGACAGGAAACATTGACTTCGATAGTACCCTTTCAGCTTAAAATTATAGTAGGGAAGGTAGAAGCATGCGTGCAGGCGAAATTCGGTACTTCAAAGATCCATAGTTCCCGTTTGAATAGTTGCTTTAATAGTTCACTTCGGGTAGTGAAAAAAAAGATAGAGAAATTCGTTTTCTGCGCAAATTTTTCTTTGCGTTTCATTTGAATATCGAAATCTTAATATAAAATTAATTTTAAACGAGTTCATTCCAAGTCTAAAGACTGGTTCGATCTTATTTTTCACTTACTTGAATGCTCACACTTTCCCACGCACAGTATCGAAAATTTTATAATGCAAAGTGTCCCAATACCTTCACAAAAATCAGAGTTAGCTTTGATGCAATTCCAGTGATATTGCCATGTTTAGAAAGAAACCACAATTAAAATACAGAAATTGAGAAAAATTTAAGCCTGCGTAGTGCGGTTGATTATTTAAGCGCCCTAAAATCTATTTGCAGTCGAATTCACTCGATTTCTTACATCTTATGCTTATTTATGATTTCGGATGTTCACTGCACTAACGGCGCAAGAAAAATAGCCTCATTGAAGCAGGGTCAAGAACGCAGGAAACTTTCTCAAACACTTTGAATTGAACAAAATCTTGGCAATCGCAACAGTCACTAACTAACCAAACTAAAATACATCATAAAATCTTACTGTATAATATCAAGTGAAGTTTTACTTACGAATTCCGACGGATCAGCGTCCCAAAGCATGTCCATATAGTTTTCGTTTACTTCACAGTACTCCATTAATGAAGTCTTTGATTCCTCGGTAGTTTCATCCGAAATCGAATCGCATACTCCAGAAACAATAGCTTTCAGTTGCTCCGAATAAAACTCCAAATTCGATTCTCCCTTACTTTCATCTTCGATGCAATCTTCGAGTAGTTCAACCTGTACTTGATAGTCGGGTTTGGTGTTAAATAACATGCTTTCATTGCCATTTGCAGATGGAGGGTATCGGCATAAATGTATTCCTTCTTTTGAGCACTTGTAGTCTAAATTGAAAAGATTGCCAAAAACGCTCGGGGATAAGGAGTATCCAAACATAGGAGGGCATGTACAAGGCTCATCGCAATATGGATTCCATAAACTTAGATCTTTTGAAGTTACAGACCACAAATTATCCTCTAAATTGCTTGGTGGCAAAGTTAAGGAAAGTAGTGGTCGAACAGCTTGCTCATGACGGTATAGTCCATATAGGGACGAAAGAAATATGGAAGGCTTCGGGGGTTTCAAGACCGACAAGTCGAAAGTAAATGGTTTCGCTACACAGCAATTGATTGCTTCATTGTCAGTTTCTACATCCTTCAGCTTTCCCACCTCAGGAAACGTTGAGAGACGAGCCTCAATAAGCATTATCTTGGGATTAACTTTACAACTGCTCGTTGAAAGTACTCTTTCAAGGATTTTAAGAATTTCCTGCCTCGTGATTGTTTTTTCCCCACGATTTCTCTTTTCAGCCAAATAATCTATAACCAACTGCTTAGCGGTTTCTCTCATTTGACCTTTACGGTAGTTCTTAATGTCCTTCATTTTAGAAATTGTCCAGAAAGGAGCAGAAATGTCTTTCATTCCACCTTCATAATTTGTAGCATCCATCAAATTAGAATTTTTTCCAGGAATAAAGACATCTGCCGAAGGATTCAAGGTTGAACTTACAGTTTCAATCATAGCTTTTCTAGATCGCGACTCTATTTAAAAAAGTCGAAATAATTCACTCTAGAATCTCCAAGAGGTGGAAGCAGTTTCATGCACCGTATTTATTCAAGTAGTACCTGAAATATATATGTAGAGGATTGTTTACATTGAGATAAAGTTCTTGAATGTACCAAGAAGAAATTAATCACAGAAGAATCATCTTCAATGTAACGTGCTTATAGTAATACTTCAAGAGTTCCAAATTACAGAAAGATACATTTCGAAAGAAATAAAGTCGTTTGAAATTTTTTGAATTGTGAAGCGGTTCCTTAAATTCAAGTAGGCAAACACCGCCGTTTTCACTAGGAAAACCTTTAAGTCGGAATTTTAATTATTTTAGCAAATAACCGTAAAAATTTGAGACAATGAATTTAATAGTTTGAGATAATGAAGCACAAGATCTAAAGACTGCCAAGAAGACTTACAAAAAATCCAACAACATACTAAATGTCATTACCTGGTCACTCACATACTCACCAAAAACTGGACGACTTCTTGTCTAAAATCTTCAAAGCCAAGAAGAACGCTCTCCTGTGCAAGTGTGGAATACCATTAAAAGAATTTTTCAACGAAAACTGATAGATATACGAATAATTTTAGCTTCAGTTCACTTCATTTATTATATTGAGAGTTTCCTTTTTCAAACTTGACCGACTACAGCAACTAGTAGAGGAAGATTTGAACTTCGTGGTTGGAAGACCGTGGGCCTAAGGGGTCTATTTTGATACCCCCTGTTGGGTTGGGAGTTGGGTTGGGTTCCGCACGTTAACAACGGAACCCAACCCAAACTGGGGGGTACCAGGGACCCCTTAATATCCATTCTATCGAAGAACTGCTTTAAGAGCAACCGATGCACATTAAAAATTTAATGCCTCAGTTATCTTCACATAAGTATAATATGGAATTTGTACGAGATGCCATCTTTGTCATGGATTGAATTCAAATAAATTATGATGTTCATTCCACTTTATAATCCTTTCTTCAAATAGGGTAGCTAGTTTTGAAGGTTTGCAGAGACGTCACTTTTCCGCACGTTAACAACGGAAGAAGTACGTCTCCCAACCCAACCGGGGGTACCAGAATAGACCCCTAAATCTAATATAGTCAATATAATCAAATTTTTATTTCAGTTGATACATTTATAATAGCACAATTAGACCTGTTTATGTAAATTTAACTATAGGAGCTTAATTGAATAATAATGAAAGAAAGAGTATGGTAGTCTGATGGCATTGTCTGAAGTTCAGTGTCGGAGGGTTGCGGGTCCCACACCTGATTCTTCTGAAGATCCGTGATGCGTGTGGTCTTGGTGCACGTCAAATCTGCCCCCGTAATTCAATTTTCTTATGGTGTGGAAGTTTGAAGAGTTGGATACCGACTCGGGTGAAGCCTTAATCTTCTGACAACGGTCCAAATATTTTTAGGTCCATCTCTAATAACTATCGTGTAGCTTCAAAAAAAGGAAGTTAATCTAATCAATCAACCAATCAGTCTGTCTTGAAAGAAGAGTCAAACTCAAAGGTGAAACACTCTCAAATTCGAATCGAATCTCAGATTAGTGAGAAATCTCCGCTTTACCCTGTTCACCTTTCAAGATGATGTACCTTCGTGAAGATCAGAAGAATGAATTCGAACATAATGCTCCTTGGATTTCAAGGAAATCTTCAATTATTGAAACGGAGGTAAATGTTTCTCTCTTTTATTCCTTGTACAGTTGGTCAACGAAGTATCCAAAAACTGCTCATTATTCAGAAAATAATATTCTCATTTTACAACCAAATATGTCTGTCGACTTAAATTAATGGCTTTTATAAGTATATGTAATTATTGCCTGTTCTAGAAGCCATCTTCAATATGAAGTTTGTATTCAATGAATTTTTTCGAATACCAACACTTGATTTTCGATTATTGACTCAAATTCACCAGATCAAATCAACTGGAATATATGGAGACTTTATCAGTTCAAGGAAGTGGTTGATGAATTATGATCTGCTAAAATTTGTGCCTCCTGACATTAAATGAAAGATACCAGTCTTTTTCCCCTCCAGAAGTATTTAGTCTTTAGCAATTTTTACTGTTAAAAGGCTTCTCAAATTGTGGTCCGTTGCGAAAATATGAAAGCATTTCCGAAATTTGTCATTTGAAAACGTGATATATTTAATAATAATATAAAATGTACTTATATGTATAATATATAATGTATGATATGTATAATATATAATGTATGATATGTATAATATATAATGTACTTTTCGAGTAATAATTTCAATATTTATATATTGTACTTATGAATATTGCATGATAGTTTTAGCTCTTATGTGGTTTAGTTCTCATTAAAAGAACGTAGAAAGGAAAGGTTCAAGGTTGGTATCTACAAGTTAGAACACACCGATTTCATCGCCAATATGGTTACCTGAGGAATCAAGCGGATTAGTTTCATTGGCAACCCATCGGCTAGATCGCTTACGTCATGGCAAGCGTTTCGCGTGATTTGAGTTGTTTACATACTACGCCGATTTTTAAATAACTTAAAATATTTATTAAATATTTAATTAAATAATAAAATATATTTTAATTAGGATGATTTCAATTAGTGAAAAAATGACAAATAGACTTTTGGTTTATTTAGTGATTATATATTTTTCCGATCATATAATTGAGATTTTTTCTTTGCCTTATAATAAAAATCGTTTGAATGGAATTTTTGAAGTTGCTTGGTCATATTTTGGAATTTATCGTTTGTAACGCTGTCTTCACCTGCGCGATGGTTTCCTTGATGCGCCGCATTGTTCATTTCTTTTTCATATATTAAGAGCATTTCCTCCCAAGTGCAAATATTAGAACTGAGTAAGTCTTAATTTTTTACTATTACTTGTTTTGAACGCTACTAAGGGCAAATGTTCTGCTGCTTCATTAGAGTAATTAAAAGAAGCTGATTCCGTACATTCACTAAGCTAACGAAGCTACTAGGATCCCACTTTGCTGAAAGCGAAGCCGCTGATGTTTTTTTAAGTTAAAAATTTGCCCGGGGCCCACTTCAGATGCCACAGGCATCGCGAGCGCAAATTTTCCTGCTTCATTAGAATAATTAAAAGTAACAGATTCCTTAC
The DNA here is from genome assembly GCA_013235015.1 of Araneus ventricosus. NCBI lineage: Eukaryota > Metazoa > Arthropoda > Arachnida > Araneae > Araneidae > Araneus > Araneus ventricosus. The sequence goes on from BGPR01013114.1 coordinate 23,273, forward strand.
ATTCAATGAGCTAGGAAAGCTAGTAGTTCTGTTGAAATTCTACGTTTAAAACGGGAGATAGTACAACAACAAACCACAAACGCAATGGGTTCAATAAAAAGGGGAAATTTTGAGATAGTGCAACGACAAACCACAAACGCATTAGGTTCAAAACGATGAAATTTTAAGATAGTGCAACGACAAACCACAAACGCATTGGGTTCAAAGCGAGTCAACATGAAACGATTAACCTTTAACTGTGGCCGATGCACGTTTGTTTATCTTTAGCTTGGCCACTTGGCGCGCTGGCGCGGTTTTAACAACGCTGTGTTCCAACTTATAGATTTCAACCAAGTTCAAAATAATTTATTATAAATATCTGCAACGGATGATTTTCTGGTTGAAAATAACAAACCGAAAACTTTGGTTATTGAAATTGTAACCAATCATTTGATTTGCTTGGGTGCGCAGTTTTTAAGCACTTTTCTTTAAATCTAGATTTTGGAAACCTAAACTGGATCTCAAAACTCTTTACAACTGAAATGGAAAATATTAGCAATAGAAATGCAAGTAAAATTGCCGCTTTGTCAAGCAACACACTTTTGTAAGATGAGTTTACTAAAAAAAAATATCTTAATTTTAACTCTGAATTAGTGAATATCGTTCAATATCCGGATTAGTTCCGAGTGTACATTCTCCATTTTGAACACCTTATTCATGCGAAGTGACTTTTTCTTCAGAGTCCAAATACTGAGCATCTTTAAGAAGGTATTCTGCGTACAATTTCAAATACTGAGGCTAGATTCAATTTTTTATATACCTAAAAATTAGCAAGCTCATCCAACATATCATCACTACAATTTTTGTACCAATAAAAAAAGTGCAACAGTTGCTTGTTGTATATCAATGAGGAATTATTAAATTATCTCTAAAAGTTATAAATTAATAACTGCACTTATTACCCATAAATGAAAATGTGTTTTGTATTGAATTTATCGTGAATGAATGTTTTATCCATATAATAATTTAAATCCGTTTTTTTAGGGTCGAAAAAGGTTTTCTGTAGGGGGAAATGGGGTCGAGAAAAGAAAGTACGAGATGTAAACAAAATCTAAGAATTTTTTCAACATTTAATACTTATTTTTATTTATTAAATTCATATCTTAAAAATTCACTAATAGAATCGTATAAAAATTTCCTAACCAATCATTTTAAGACAGTTGATGCATTCGTGTGCAAAATTGCATCCGTCGAATAGTTACTCAGATATACAGCGGTCCTTAATCTTCACATACAATGTGTCCCACTCGTGCATCGAATTACAGAACTTTTGATGTTTAAATCCAAGTCGAAGTAAAAATTTAAAATCTCTTGCACTCAAGTATTAATCAATGGCGTACTTGGAGTGCAGGAGGCTTGCCGTGGGTGCCACTTCTATGAGGCGTGAAACTGAAATTGGGAAGCTTTGGATCATTTCGACATCGGAGACCCTTAGAAATCCTGAGAAAACAGTTTCAATTGAGTCTTTTTCCTATTCTTTTCAAAAATAGACAAAAAAAAAACCTGATTGTATTTCTTTTTTGTACAAAGTATGTCTAGTTCAGCACTAGAAGACATTTTCCCACGCACAAAAAACAACGAGGAAAGTTAGTGACAAGTATTATACCATCCATGAACTACTTACGATATTTGAAATTGAATTAGTTGAAAAGAATTGAACTCGTTTGTTTGAGGGTGAAGTATCTCATTTTATTCATTCGGTTCTTTTTTCCCCAAAATCAATACGAGATACTTCCGTTCTGTTCGGGTTTTTTCACACTGATATACACTGTCGATAATATACAGTTATACGAATTAAACCAAATTCGGTCGGATTCTCGGCCTAGGGAGCGCCTTGACATAACAATGAAACATCCGAGAAAATATGTAAAAAATGTCGACAAAAAGCTGAATGTCTTTTCTTACTTTGTTTGAATAATTTATTAATGAAAAAATAACACTTCACATTAAAAATAGGCAAATACTTTAGTAACACAAAAGGCACATTGATATAAGTTGTCTCCATATCAAAAATCATTTTAAGAAAAGCACAAGTCAACAAAAATTGCTAAAACGCATGGCAGTTGGGTCAACGGAACAAAAATACTAAAGAAACTCCGAATTAAGTAGACTTAGGGGTCTATTCCGGTACCCCCGGTTGGGTTGGGTTCCGCACGGTAACAACGGAACCCAACCAAAATTGACCCCTTAGATTATTTCCAGATTTTCTCATGATAATGCTAAACTTACACAAATTATTCTTCATCTTCCTCTGAAACTTTTCCAATTGAGAATTCTTTTAACGAGTGCAATTTTTAGGCGAGTTTTTGATATATTTTTCTTTTTACTACGAGTAGAATGTGAATATTTAATTATTTTGCTTTGTTACATTTTACTATGTAACTGACATTATTTGTTGTGTTTATTGTTGTTTCACTATACGCTTTTTTTTTACTAATGTGCATTATTTTAATATTTATCTTATTTTAACAAAAATTTGGATATTAATGAGAAGGGCGTATAATTCTTCACTGCAATTTAATTTTTTGGCGGAATATTCTGCAGCATTATTTCAATGCTGCTTTCTAGTAGAAGATCGAGAATATATCAGAATAAAAATTGCAGATTAATTTTTATTCCCTTGGTTTCTTTATTCTTCATACCATGCGACTGCGTTATAATCAAATAATTAAAGTAAAAATTAGTTTGATGGTTCTCTTTTTCTCACTAATGTAGAAAAGCACAAATGTTAAAGATTCAAGTGAAAAATGTCCTAGAAAGTTAACAAGATGGCACCCAAACCACAGCCTAAGAATTCTCTTTAATATTTAAAAAATTTTTAATTAATAATGTTAAAGTTTATTAGTACTACGTATCAAATCCAAGATTTTAATTACATAAAAACGATGCTAACTGAAAGAAGTTGACTAGGAATGAGAATTTGTTGAGTGTTTAGATGTCTTCTAGTAGGTTTTTCAGATAAATTTTTAAGAATATAAAAATCTCGGTAAAAACTAATTTGACTCATTATTAAAATGTAGAAATAATTTGAAATATGGAATTCCAAAATTCAAGATAAGTTTTATTGCTGCATATAGCTACTTTGATATTTGTGAAATTAAATGCTTAATCTAAAAGTTGATACTTTTCTAATCCATATATAGTTTAACAGCTTTCATTCGGTACTACTCAATTTTTAAAATTTTTCACTTTGATTCTTGCTACAGTTTCAGAAAAATATTGATTTTTCCATGAAAGGGTATTTATTCAATATGCGCGTGCTGGACCTCTCTAAAAGTGCTTTAAACTAGTCATATTATTTTTCATTACACAAAACTTCAATAAACTGGAATGAATGACTGTAATTGAAATCTTTGCAGGTTCTTGGCATATATTTTCCCAAATATGAACAGCACTTTCAGAACGAAGGAGGGAGCGCAGTTTAGATGTTTTCCATAGGCGCTATTTTCTATAGTTACTCCTCTGATTTTGTATAGCAACGGAATCGTAAACCTTCCGCGCTTTTGCGCATACGCCGGGAGGAGTTATTTTCGTCAAAATAGGGAGAAAGCGAAGAATGGAAGGGTGATGTTTACATTTTACTGAACGTGATCTAACAAAGAACTCTGAAAATGAGCTCATATGTTCAGACCTTTGGATGAAACGCAAGACATCATAGTATTTTTTTAAAAATTATATCTATTCCTATTCTTCATCCAAAATAGTCTGCAATATAGTTTTTCATTCTAATTCAAAATTAATATCTGAGCAAATCATTCATTGAAAGACATCGTTTCGATCGAACTCTATCACGCGGCTGGAACCAAATGGAACAGGGTTTTATAGCTTTTAATATTAAAAAATGTACAAAAGAAATAAAGAGAAGTGGAAGAGTTCCTCTATTTCGATATGCAAATCAGTCCAATGCACTTGAACTTTGTAAGGCATTCCCTCCCGAATAAGTGGAAGTTCATTTTCCAGTGTACTGGAATATATAGGATAATTATAAAATAATCCTCGGGTTTTGAAATGATATAACTTTAAAAAGGGCACTTGCATGTAAAGTGACCACCGAGCTTATTTGGCGCCCTTCGGATTTTGCCAAGCTTGTAAGTTCAGCTTCGAAGCTACTATGTTCCGGCTCCCGCGGCTAGCGAAGCCATGGGATGTTGTTTTTTTTTAAGTTAAAAAAATCTGCCCGGTTCTTACTTGGCTTTATTCACAAAAAAACAAGTAATCTTTTTTAAAAACCAATTCGAATTTAAGAACAAAAGCAACACGTAAATAAATACTCGAGCAAAAAAAGTGACACGACTACAGGACTGCACGTTTTTAGAGGGCTACAAACGTTTTTGGCAAGATTTTACCACCAACTTGGCGATATATCTCGGTTGTTTGGCGATTCAATCTCGGTGGCCGCTTTAACAAGCAAGTACCTTTTTAAAAATATTAATTGCATTCTTCAGTGCAGATCGAGGGAAGAAGCAGATGTTTAATTTCCATATTTTTCCACGTCAGCCACCAGATGCAGCGCAATGCATTTTCGAGGTAAGCAGTGAAAGGAAAGAAGGGGTTTATTGTATCGAGAAAGTCGCTGGATTGGCCGATGTGGTGCTGACAACTTAGGCGGCTTCAAGAGTCTCCAGATCTTATGGTTTGTGATTTCTTCTTTTAGGGTTTCATTAAAGGGCTTGGTATGTATCATCATTGCCAGCTACATGAATGAGCTCCAGAAGTACATTACCAACGCTTTTACGAACATAAAAAAAAAATAGCAGACTCCAACATATCTGGGAATACCATATGCACGTGTGACGAAAGGAAGACACAGAACTTCTGCAACTATTCGAAAAAACTGAAATGCTTCCGTTTCATATGGGGTATTATTTATTTTTCTAGTTGGAATACTTTTTGAAATAGTGAGTTAAAACACGGCGATTATTTTGTAATTACTCGGTATTACGATTCTGAATGTCTGCAAACCACCATTTTCCGGATGGATATATTTAGGTTTAGTACCGAATTAATATACAGGGTGTCCATAATTAAAATTCGCCTATTCAGAAGGCACTAAAGCCGATTCTGTGGCTCCAATTGAAACAAAATGTCACTAGTATGTGTTACAAGGGATGCGCTCTGTGACAACTGAAAAACAAGAAATAAGGGGGGGAAAAAAAGAAATATTTAAGATTTTCGTTAAAAGGGGCGCTGCGCCATTATCTAAGGTGACTTTTGCAGAATTCTTTTGTTACTGAAGCAAAGGGTATATATACAGTGCATATATTATAGCTTAATTTTAAATCACATGCATATTTGCATGTGATTTATGCATCCTGAAAAATATTTATACAGACTTTCTGGTGTTTTTTAGCTTGCATTATTTTACTTATCTTTAAATGAACACTTTTGAAGGACAGTTTATCTATTCACAAAAGGAGCATCTTAATCAAATGAATAGAAAGCTATTGCTATTTCGAAGAGTGCCCCCAGATTGCAGCGAATTTTATTCTCGTGGAAAATATTTAGATATTAAGAAACATTAACTCGGAAAAAAAATTCAGTCCACTGACCAACTCTGAATATCTGCTTTTCGCAATATAGAATTTAATTGGAAAAGATCAAGATCCCGTTTGCGGTCAGTCAATACCATGATGATTGCAAAAAGTTTAGACAGAACCAGTGATTATTTATGCTATTAAATCTAAATATATCAATTTATTGTATTAAACTATAAAGTATACAGGGTGTCCCAAAAAAGTGGAACAAGCGTTTATTTCCTTAAATATTGATCCTAGATATATTCTTCCAATAACAAAGTTTCATCAAATAACATAATAATTTGTATGAAAATATTGTCTTCTGTGGAAGTTGAAAATAAAAAATTACAAATATTACATTTTTATACGGCCCCCGTAGTGCAAAAATGTCGAATAGAAAAATGTTTCTCTTGCATTCATCTAATCACATACAAAGCTGCACTCCTTTCTATCCGCAAAACTTAAAGATATAAGAAGACAGATTTATTTAATTAGACCACTTTGCCATATATCTTGCTGCTGTTTCTTTCGGTGCACATTTTGGGGATAATATATATATTTCAATGGTGGAATCGGGAAATAACAATGCACTTATTAACTCCTGTTAAATTTAAAAATAGTCAAATAATACATTAATTGAAGAATTTACAAAAATAGTTCATCTTGTGAAACTTCGAAAAATAGCCACGGTGTAATATATCAGCAGTAACGGCTCATCTGTTCAGAAACAATTAATGCTATAAAAATATCACTAGAATAAAATTTTTCAAAAATAGCTTTACCTTCAAATAGTCCAAACTTGTAGTTGCAATTTTCTCAATTGTATTTTAAAAAATTTCGGTACTTTTTTTTTCGGTGAGTGACTTTTAACAACAGAAAACGAATACGTAGTAACCAACCAAATTCCCGTTGATGCAACATGAAGGTGAATCCGAAACCTAAAAACAGCCAATGAAAGAAAAATCAAAGAAAATCAAATCAAGAGCGCGAAGGCGAACCTTGGGCAAGATTAAAGGGGGAGACCTTAGTTGGCCTAGCGCCAAACAGGAGCATTCGAAAATCCAGTTCTGTTTAAGTTAAAAACCATAAATAATAGCTATTCGCCTTCGCCCATTATGTCACTTAGTTGTACGCAATGAGCGAATTTTGGTGCTTTCCAAATTCGGCGTTCTATTTGGCATGCAGCCCCATCCTATGCCTGTCTTACATTTTCATTCATTTTCTGTCTTTTTTTCTCGTTCTTATCTTTTTTCGTTGATAATCGATTCTCAGAGTGGAGAAGTTGGCAAATAAGAATAAAAAGTAAACAATTTTAGAGTTCTGCATCCCAAAAGGACGAGTCGCCATTGTCTTTAGATAAAACTTAAAAATACGCACAACGCTAAGAGCAAATAATTTAATATTGTTGTCCTATATTACCCTATTTACCTGTTATGCCTTAAATTTTCATTTGCTCAAGTTGTCCTTCCAAGTCGAAATTTGCAACTATTTGCCAGTGAAACTGAGTAACGGTATGCGTAATTGGCAATTTTTTTGGATGATGTACAACTAGACAAATATTTTTATATCGCATTTTTTCTATGTTGGATCAGTTTGCATTTCTGCCATAAACATTTCCATATAAATTTGTGAGCAGCCCCTTTAAATTTAAAAATTAATATCTCGGAAAGTTTTGTAGAAATCGTGAAACTTAGTTTATACATAGATGAGTGTAAGCGAAATATTTTATTCAATGACATTTTTGTTCTATGGGGAACGTATAAAAATTTAATTTTCTTGACTTTTTATTTTGAACTTCCTCAGAAACCAAAGGGCTTTCGCACAAATTCTTACCTTATTTTATGGAACTTTGTAATTAGAAATATATGTCTAGGTGCAATATTTAAGGAAATAAATACGTGTTCTACTTTTTTGGGACACCCTGTATATCATTGTCTGTTTTTCATAATTTTTTCAAATAAACATGCAAGAAATATTGATTTGAATTAATATTTTAACGTGTTTTTGTGGGAAATATTGATTTGAATTAATATCTTAACGTATTTTAATTGTTTCTTTACGTGCAATTTTTAACCTTCTAGCAGTCGCGCGTATGTAGGAGATGCTTATATCGTGCATCGTATTACATATTTATAACATTTTTTATAAATTTAAATGCAATTTTTATTGATACCAGGGGGCTCTGCCTCCTGCTCGCTACAGCTCGCCAACCCCTTGCAATCCTCCCAGGTTTGCTATGCAAACCCTGCTCGCTACAGTGAAGACACTGCATGTCCCAACACAATTATTTAACAATTTTAAAATCTTATATATAATAATCTCACTTAATTTTACTTTAAATTCTAATATTGTATATTTTAAAATCTTAGTACAATATTAATTTACTCCAAAATCACTTTTCTTAAACTCCAGTTTCGTTTTATTTCCCGCGCTGAAGGTATATTAAATCTCTCGTTTGGCATATTTATTACTAAAAGAATATTTTAATCGCTTCCGCGAACACAAAAATCGCGAATTCGGCGTCCTTTCGGCGCCAGACTTTTCCCTAAAACACTTGCGTAATATACTAAAAATAGCTAATATTCCCTTCACTCTGATCACGTGTCTATATGTTAAATCCCTATCTGAGAGAATGCAAGGATTTTCTGTTCGCTTTTGACTTGAAACTTTCATACGATGTGTACGTATATTCCGCCAATCTCATAATTTGTTGAATAATAAATAAGAAATAGCTCTTTATTCGGCCTTTTAATGACTACAACAACGAAAACTCATATGTACAGTGGCTCCCAAAAGTGTTCGTACACTTACGATTTTTAATGAAATAGGGCTCTATCCTTGAATTAAAATTAATATTTCAGAATAGGTATTTAATAATAAGATCTATAATCTATTCTTAACAAAACTACATGAAATATTTTAAAAACGTAGTAAAACTTTATTTTTAAGAAATCAATAATCAAAAAGTAACAAAAACTTTATCTCACAAAAGTCTTCGTACACTTTAAAAAAATCTCTACATCTTAATAAATATTCTAATTTTTCGTTAAATTAATATTTAGTAGGATATCATTTAGCATCCACAACAGTTTTTAAGCGTTTGGGAATAGATTTCACTAGTTTTTTTTGTAATTTCTGCATCAATGTTCATCCATTCTTCCATCATTACTGTTTTCAGTTCGCTTTTAGTTTTAATGTCGTGTTTTCGTACTCTAACCTCCAGTTCTCTCCAAATATGTTCTATTGGGTTTAAATCTGGCGATTGAGATGGTGTTTTCAAATTTTGTGGACAATTATAGAGACACCACAGGCGAACGTTGAGAGCCGTGTGCATAGGATCATTATCTTGATAAAAAAAAATTGTTTCCAATACCCAAATTTTGGGCTGATAATTTTAAATTGTCTTTTAAAATATTTAAATAAAGAGCATGATTCATTATACCATCAAAAAATACCAAATTACCTAGTCCTGATGCTGACATGCACCCCCACACAAGGACACCTCTACCGCCATACATAACTGTTCCAACTAAGTTCTTGGGATTAAGCTCCTTATTTTTTCTTCTCCATACCATCGGAACCAAAAATGTTATATTTGCTTTTATCTGCAAATAAGACATTGTTCCAATACGTTTCGGGTTTATTTAACATTTATTTTGCGAAGGAAAGCATGAACTTTCTGTCTTTCGCACCAACAAAAAATGTTCTATGGGCAGAACGCCCATTTAATCCAGCTGCTCCGAGAACTCGTCGAACAGTTTCAGGTGAAATTGGAGTAGAAAATTTTTCATTAAATTCTGCAGAAACTTTTAAAGTACTCAAACGTGGATTTTTCACAAATTTTCTAATTATAAATCTCTGATCACGTTCTGTTAACTTTGCCGGTCGACTTTTTCTTACCTTGTTTTCGATCCGATTTTCTTCTTTAAAGCGTTTTATCGTATATTGCCCTGTAGAATGGGATAAATTAACTAATTTAGCGACATTCCGAACTGATTTACCACTACTATGATGAAAAATAATCAATTTTCGCATGCTTATTGTTGTTTCTTTACGACTACGAGCCATTTTTAAATAATAAATAGAATATTACGGTGTAAGCAAGCAAAAATTAAAGCCAAATGATTTTCTAAATCCCACACAATGCAAAAATAACAAAATGACAGACGATAATTTAAGTTATGAATTTATCCGAAAATATTTCAGTGTACGAGGACTTTTGTGAGATAAAATTTTTGTTACTTTTTGATTATTGATTTCTTAAAAATAAAGTTTTACTATGTTCTTAAAATATTTCATGTAGTTTTGTTAAGAACAGTTTATAGATCTTATTATTAAATACCTATTCCGAAATATTAATTTTAATTCGTGGATAGAGCCATATTTCATTGAAAATCGTAAGTGTACGAACACTTTTGGGAGCCACTGTATATATATGTGTATATTTATAATGTATGAATCGGCTTTATTTTGCTTCTGATGCTTTAACTTAAATCGGCACAGAATAAAATTTTTTAGCCTCAAAAAGGATATTTTTCTTCAAAGAAAATTATTGAAGTGCATAAATAAGCAAATACATAAGGGTTCCAAAATTAAAACAAATTATTCTAAAAATTAATTCTAAAAACAAATTAAATTTAATATTAATAAAGAGATTGTGGTGTGACATCTTAGCATTATGAACATAAAAAAAGACAATATTATGAATAAATACCTTAAGCTGATTTCCTTTTAATGCTTTTACTTTAATCAAGAAGGAATAAAATTTTTTGTGCCTACCTTATTTTCAGGTACGATGCGTTCGAATAAAACGTTATTTGTAGGCACTGTGAGAACGAATAGAACGTCTGAACCTTAGCGTACCTTATATGCAGGTACGATACGTTCGAATAAAACGTTATTTGTAGGCACTGTGCGATAGAATAGAACGTTATTTGCAGGTACTTCACGGGCAGATGAAACGTTATTTGCAGGTACGATAGTAACGGATAAAATGTTATATTTACAGATCATTCTGATAAGCCAGTGGCGCCGTCTGCTTATGAATTTAAGAAGAAATTATTAAAAAAATTTATATTTATAATAATGAATTCTAAATTAAATACTAAAGTGTAGAACATAATTTTAAAGATTACTAAATTTTAGATTGGGGGGGGAAAGTTTGATAAAATTTATTTGCAAGTTTTTGATTCAAACTTTTTTTTTAGATAAACCTAAGTCGCCGACTTAAAACTATATTGACTTTGATCTGAACGTTCTCTGGCTCTCATAAGACATCTCCTTCATTTCTAACTAATTGTAACTGACTATATTGTAAGAAATATTGTGAACTCTACGTCTTAAACTCATTTTTTTTTGCGAGAAAAAGTTATTTTACACCACAACGAATAGAGTAACAGGCTATTCCTATGAAGTTATGCCTAACATGGCGGAGGCTTCCGGTTTTGTTTGGTTACATACGTTGCCATCGACAAAAGAGAAATTAACCCCTTTTTCCGCCACGTCCTTTTCCGCCTTAGCGTTTTATATATATAGATAATCTACGTTTTTTATGGAGCTAATAAATACAGATTTACATAAGTAAAAGTTGCATGGATTTTTGTGAAAGAACACGATATAAATACATAATACGATGAACCATATAGGTATCTAAGACATACGCGCGACTGCCTGAACGTTAAGTCTGAAGAAAATCCAATTATCCTAAATGCAAAATTATCCAATCGACTACTTGGATGAAAGTTAGCGAAGGAGGGCATTATAAAATGTTTTATTTCCTACACCTGCGCATACTGACACGACCCTTAAATCTATTCCTTTTTAAATCTGCACCAGGTAAGACTCTAATTGCCTAAAAGTTCGTATCCGGAGGGCTCTCGGTGCTTGGAAATACATGTCAGAATTTCCTATGGAAGTAACCTGTTTATACATACCAATATATAGACAGTTGACCAAATATAAACGATTTCTTGTGTAAATCTAATTCAAGTGTGTTTAAGAATGGGTGATTTCTAAACTGAATAACATAGTTTGCTTGATTTTTACAGGTGATACTTTTTGACCGACTGTACAAAGATAATGAAAATTTATATTCCTATTATTTTACTGTTAATAGCAGCATTTTTCTAGTATATTCACATCAAAAAGGTTTTAAGGTGTTTTTCTTTTTTTAATTTATGCTGCAATATCTCGTAATTTTATTTGATGCCGGATTTAGTTAAAATTTATCTTACAATAATAATCTTGTCAAACTGAACACATTTAAGACTAAAAGAGGTTTTATTTTTAGACAGAAAATGTCTTCTGTTCCTATTACTTATTCTTTCTAAACACTAAAGAATTTTTTTTTTAATTTTCAAATACCTCAGTATAATAATTCATTATTGGATTTCTCCTAACTAGTTTTCAGATGGTTTAAACTTTATTTGTTGTGGAAATCAGAGCTAAACATAGCTCCTCAAAGTTGTCGCTAGTTTAATTTTTTCCCTCCTCAAACCCAAAAAGTCAAACTGAGAAAGATTTTTTAGCATGATCGAAGAACCACTCCGAATGTAATTTTTTAAAGAAAATGTCAAATATCACACAATAATTACTGCATAAAATAGTTAAGAATTGAATTTATTGGATATGCACTTAAAAATTGATTATAATAATTACGATTTTTGTTCATTTTATGTATAATTTTTTTTTTTCGTAAAATATTGCGCTTATAAAATAATGGCTAAAATTATGTGTATTATGGAAGAGTATTGAATAAACTCCAGTGGTACCCTGCTGTTTTCGTTAATTAAAAGTACCTGCTTTACATAGCCAAGGTCTGTGACAAACTTGTGGACTCAAGTCAATAGAATCTTTTCTTATCACAAAAATGCATAGCCCGTTTACCCTTTATTCGAATAAGTTAGCCCACTTATTCGAATAACAATGTTATTCAAAACCAGAATCTCGGAATCGGTGACAAATTTCGTAATTTAAAAGAATTTTAACAAATTTTTGCTAAATGCAATAAAGATTAAGTTCTTAACTAATAGGAAAAGCGTGCTAGGAAAATTTGTACCAAACAATTCTTTCTGGTAAGGCTAAATAAATTAAAATTCTGCCACAAATTTTCGCTCCTATCGCAGTTAACTAGCTTTGCCTGTGAATATTTGGTTTTGAACGACTATAGCGATGCGAACGATTATAACGACATTCTATAGTTATTCAAGAGCTTTAATCGAAAAAAGCAATGTTAATTTGATGAGAGCTGTAATCATTCGAAAACGCATATCGCAACAAGAATGGTGACTAGCAGGAAATCCTTTTTAACTGTGATCGGAGGAAAGTGTGAACGCGACACGAAGGTGTGGTTCCTATATTTGTGGTTTAATGATCTTCTTTCTATAAGCATCGAAAAATAGCTTTTGCAGACGCTATCAGTTGACAGACGATAAAACTAAAACCTAAAACTTTGCAAAAGTATTTTAAAAGGATATGAAATTTTAAAAAAATTAAATACTTTACGTACATTTAATTACCAATATTTTAATCTAGCCTTTTTGACAGTAGTATTCATCACATGTATTTGTGATTTTATTTATTCCTTAGAAAATAACAGTTCGTCAAATATTCATCATCCCTAGACATTACTGAAGGTTTTTAAACCTGTAGTGCCAGAATGAATTTGCAAATATTTCATACATATATATATATATATATATATATACCCTAGTAGCACACTATATTGTTCAATATTGTAAAATTTGTAAAATTAATATTGTGTTACAATATTGAAACAGTGTAAAATGTAAGACTTTTCCTATATTGCTCAATTTTGGGTTTCAATAGTGATAATATTATACAATATAATTCAACCAAGTTTCAATAATGTACTAATTATTTCCCAAAAATTATAAATGTTCCTAATATTAAACCTAATTATTTATTAGAGATTGAAAAAAAAATTTTGCTTCCATGTCGACATTCCATTTTGTAATCGACATAATCGATTAAACGATTTTTGTAATAGACATTTATAACGCATACGAATCTGGAATTCGAACCCTGGACAACGTGGTTGCCTACTCCACTCTAGGGATGACGAATATTTGACGAACTGTTATTTTCTACGTAATATCAAAAAATCACAAATACCAGTGATGAATACTACAGTTAAAAAGGTGTGATTCAGTCATTTTTAATTAAATGTGCATAAAGTGGGTTTTTTAATTTTAATTTCATATCTTTTAATATACTTTTGTAAGGTTTTAGTTCGAAATACTGTCAACAGATGGCGCCACCAAATGCTAATCTAAAAACTCTCACAAATGTATGAACTACCCTCCCCACACAGGGAGACATCAACACACCCACTCAGGTCGGGGGGGGAGGGGAACAGCGTCTTCACCGTACAGATCCATGGGATTGGGTCTTTGGTCACGGCAGATCACCTTACACCACCTCGCTATTATTTTATCACCTTTCACAGTTTCCTCGTTTCCTGTTCCTCCAAATCGCAATCTTCCCCAATCGCGGTCTTTCTGTGAATCATCCTTCTTGTTGTGATATGCGTTTTTGAATGATTACGGCGCTCTTGTAATTCGAAGAGGAAAACGAATAAGCGTTCCAGCTTCCAGCCCATAGGAGCAGGGGGGAGAGTTATTTCCTTCATTCCCGCCGGTGTGACTTCAGCAGACCACACAGATAGACTTTTTGTGGTTGACCGTTTTCTGAGACCTATGGCTATTTTTATTTATTTTTTTTACTTAAAAGAACAGTTGGAAATTGGATTGGACATTAGCCTCGTATAAAAAATTAATTGATTACTTTGGCAAACCTTATTGGTATATTAATCTGAGAATGATCGATTTTAAATCAGATTTTTATAGGCATTATAAATGTAAGGTTTTTTTTTTAGTTTTATTAAATCAATATTCTGAAAATTATGTTATCTTGCAACTTGTAGCGGCCTTGAAATTTATTTCGACCTCATTCTTTCATTCATTCTCTCCTCTTAATTGCCAATTTGATACACTGATGAATGGGTTGATGTAATTATTTCAATGAAACAAACGATTGAAAAAAGTAACATTTGCCTATATTTTTTCTTTTATCATACGAACTAAAAAGATGAGAATATTTTATGACAGTTTTCAGAAAATTTACCGTTATTTTATTAACTTTTAAATCTGTGATATATTTTTAATTATGAATTTTTTATTTCCTTTGAATGCAACTATATTAACAACTCCTTTAAAAATATTTTGAGCATTTTATTAACTATCAAATAAATATTTCTTTGGAGATGTATCATAATAAAGACTGAAAGTCAAATACAAATTCTGACTACCATTTATGCTCTGAAAATACATTTTGGATCATTGCGATATCTGCATGTTATCGCATGTTAAAATTTTCATTCATTATTAGTGAATGAATGACAACAATCAGGTATCATTCACCACAAATTATTGGTGAATAATGAATACATTTTCCATTTACACATTTTATAAATTTTCGTTATAGATCTGGGGAGATACATTCCCGTTTAAATTCTGTCACTCTTAAACAGTCTTATATTTATTTTCATACTTTGTATGAAATTCCGTCATCAAATATATAATAAAAAATACATTACTTTAATACATACTTTTTATATAAAATATCCAAATTTGGTACAGTGATGGATTAGCACAAGCAGGGGCGCTGGCAGGCATTTTCCGACGAGAGGCACGAGCAAATTTTCTCTAATTTAACTTTAAAATAACAAATAATTAATTTTATATTTAGTTAAAAGTAATTAAGTATTAATTAATTAATTAATAAACTTATAGTGAATACTTATTTGGATTAATAAATTATTTGTAATTTTAATATAGTAAGAATTGTCTTACGCAACGACGGGCAATAATAGAAAATGAAGAATTAAAAACATAAATTTCAAAGACCGTCTAAATTTTTTCTCTGGCCATGGTAGCTCGGAGATAGTTTTTTACTAGGCTAAAACTTCTTTCGCTCGTGCATGTAGATAAGAGAGTCGTACAATTAATTTTTACTAGACGATTGATCTAAAAAATGCCTTCGGCGAAGGAAAAAATTTATTTTTGAAATTCAACAAAACTCGCAGGCTGATTGGAGACTTTTACTTCATAACACTCATTCATTTTATTCAAAAACAAGAAATTAGTTTTTAAATTTTAACTCACCTGTCTTCATTTTTAAGCAAGTGTGCTTACTTTTATGTTCTTGGAGCTATTACAAGTATGAATGTATTTTTTAAAAAAGCATTTTTTACTTAATTTTAAACACAATTTTTCTCAATATGGCATATATGAACATTTTAACAACAATTATTTTTAATTAGTCATTGTTTTACTAAGACACGTTTATCCAAAGCCCTTTAAAAATTCAGAAGCATTTGGAAATATATATCTTTTGGTGTGAAATAACTAGCAGGAGAAAAAAAATTATTATTTTTCATCCCGATTTCTTAATGTTGAATATGTTTCATAAATTTCTGGGGACACAGTGGCCTAGTAATAAGGTCTCAGTTTCGGGAATGGAGGACTCCAGGCTCGAAACCCGATTCTATTGAAGATTCGCCGTATATGTGGGCCTGCTGCGCTCTAAATCATACGCAGGGGGCCAAACATCCTCCCATCGGTGTGGTGCGGAAGTTTCGAAAGGTGGCTTACAGCTCAGGTGTCGTCCTCTTCATCTGTCCACGGTTCAAAATGACGAGGTCTTTCCCTAATAAACGTAAATCTCCTTTCAATCCTTTCTAGTTGAAATAAAATCTTCAAATATAGTCTTTTTATTACATCATAATAGTATGGTATGAATAAAAATGTGAGATGTTTGGAAGAAAAAAATACATTTACTTTAAGCTTTGAAACAATATATATTTTTAATGAACAATTAGACTGTACATAATTTTTCCGGCGTCAGTATTGTTTGATGAAAAAGTAATTTAAAACGTTTATTATTTTATGTATTTGTTTTATAATTATTATATTTATTTTAATTTATAAATTTCAGATTATTGAATTCAAAGCTTCTTAAATATTGCCAAAAACTAATTGACTAGTTACAATTGTAATTAAAAGTATGCTTAATTTCATCGCTTCAAAAATAATGACTGACAAGTCAAAATCTATAAGTGTTCTTCTAGTGATCGGGGCCCCGGTTCACAGTAAAGTTTAGATAAGATAAAAAAAAAAGTAAATAAGTTATAAGAAAAAATAATTAAATTTAACAGAATTTTATAAGAAAAAAAAATCGGAGGTGGGCTTATGAAAAAATATGGATCCCGAGAAACGCGTGGTTATTAACTAGTTATCTATAAATTCCGTCATGCGACGTAAGTGGTGCGACATGCATGGAGCAACAATCGTTGAAATCGTAATATAAGTATTTTTAGGAACATAACTTAAATTTTTTCTCAAAATCTTAATATAAGTAATTTAAATTTGCATGTAACTTGATTATCACATCTCAAGGCAGAAAGAGAAAATCTTTTTATTTATCCTGGGCGTTGTTAACACAATTTCTCATAGATACAGCTCACGCGTTATCTTAATAATACAACCAATTAACACCTCCTCTCGATTCACAATTATCTTCTCATTGCTAGACCTCCCGACGACTGTGAAGTTGTTCCCACGCTTTTCCTCCAGAATTGAGAGAATTCTAAAGATGTATGTTTGGAGAAATTAGTTTATTATTTTCTCTCAGGAGAAAAAATGTCCTGGCGTGCAACTATAATTTTTCGATGTAACTTAATTAAAAATGTGCTTATCATTTGCAGAATAATAAATATCGTTATTTAAAGCTCTTTTTAACTTAATTGAAAATGTAGCTTTTCTGTTATAGAAATATCTATGAGTAGCAAAAATCTTATGGAAAATTTAGAGACCAGAAAATGCGGAAAGTTTGTAGCTATTGTTTTTTAAATAAACGACCTGATAATTGAGCCTATTTATAACCATTTGAAAATAATTTCAAAAGATTTTTTTCTTTTGAAAAATATCACAAATTCACAACGAATTCTGAAAACTATTTATGAGAGAGAGATTCCGAGTTGTTGAAAGAAATACTGAACGTCAACTTGAACAGTGTTGAATTATGCCTTTGAGAATTTCTCGGCAGTTAAGGCACCGAGACTAAAGCACAATTCATGCGAATCTCGACTTGGTAATCACTCAAAATATTCCCGTTAAGATAAACTTTAAGATAAGAATTTGACACTTTTCGTTCAAAAATTGAGCATAAGCAATTCAAGAGCATAAAATTAACTAAAATATGGGCATGAAATGTTTTTAAAAAAGAAAAGAAGTGAAGATGAATTATATTTTAAATTTCATTCATTTCCAGCTAAATTTAAATGTAATCTTTATTAGGCTAGAAATTTGGGCTCAGTAATTAAGTATTAAAACAGCCGATTTAATTAAGAATAATTTTATTGGATGTAGTTTTTTTATGTCATGATTTAAATTTTTAAAAATGTGATAGTTGAGATTTAGAGTCTAAAAGCAATGAAAAAAGTTTTTTGGCTTTTTTTATTATTATTAATATTAAAAAGAGTTTGACGAATGAAGCTTTTCAGCTTTTAAAATGTAGATTCATGAGTTCAACTTGATGTTAACATATTATTTTTCATGCGTGGCAATAAATCAGATTTAGGGAAGGGTTTAGAAGTTTCGACTTTAATCACTCATCTCAAAACTGAAACCTCAATTGTAATCTTACAGATCTACCATGGCCAAGGCCGCAGTTTTTTTTCTCTTCATATTAAGTCCAAGAGTATCTGACAATCAAGAAGCGTGTTCTTAAAATAATTTCAGACTGAAAAATTGATTAATTTAAAATGTGACAAAATTTATTATTATTTAATAATTATTAAATTATATAATTTATTATTATATGATATTGTATTAAAATTTATTATTATATAATAAATTTTAGCAAAAAAATTCTCTACTTTATTAACTTTGTCTTATCTTAAACTATTTTTGTTCTCGCTACCACATTTCAAATGGAAAATTTTTTTACGATCCCGTTTCATCCTAAAATGCTTGTTGCGGATCCAAATTCGGGGGGAAAAAAGAAGAAGAAACATGGGGATATCATAGAATATGATTGCAGGCTACGTGAAAAATTTTCGTAAACTCATATTCAGGGCCGTATTAAGCTCTGTAGGGGCCCTTAGGCAATGCAAATTTCTGGGCCCCATTTCCCCTTCTAAACCAGAGGTTTATATTAATTTTAATTTAATCTTTATATAAGCAGTTTTTAAGTTACGCGTATAACGACAAACTTATAATGGCTTTCCTCTTCATTAAGGGTGGGGAATAAACGCAATGAATCTTGAATTTCTTGAGGGCCTCTACAGGTCCCTGTCAAGTAGTTCCAAAATGGGACGTTATTTTTAGAAAGCAAATCTAATCCAAAAAATAATTATTTTATTTCTTCTCAATGTGTTATATAAGCTCTCTGAACCCGGCTGGTGTAAGAATTCTACTGCCAAAAAGCCGTGAGTGATTTTACGATCATGCAAGAAGAATGGAACGTCCCTTCCTTCAGAAATTCCAAGAAGTGGACTCCTGCTGTTGCGCTATCAGTTGTCAACAAAGAAAGGAAGGCCAGTGATGGTCATTTGCGGTTTAAAGTTTCAAGCGAAGGAAGCGTTGCAAATAGGAAAACATGGATTGAAACGACTGGGGTAGATTTTCTGATTTTTTTTTCTTTACAAATCTATTTGATCATTTATTATGTACGAAACCTTTTTAATGATAAAAAAAGTGATATTGTAAATTCATTATGACTGTTAAATTTTCCTCCATATTTTTTAAAAATACTTTTGTGTAATGAATAAAAATTCATCCGAATATAAACACTTTTTTAAATGTATAACACAA
>BGPR01013115.1:0-42719 GCA_013235015.1 Araneus ventricosus
GCTTTACCATTTTTTCACTAGGATATTGCAATTTTATGCACTGCCACGAAATAAAATTTCAATAAATAGTGGAAGAATGAAAACTGGAATGTAATCATACTTGAAAAATATATGATCAGAAACAAATTGAAATGCTACTGGAACGGAGAATGTCCATATGAAACTATCGTCTGATGCATGTGGAATAGTTTTGAAACACAAGCATTATTATTATCGTGTGTAGTAGATTATATTAAAAGTACAGAATTCTCGAAAGGTGACTTCGATGTGAATATGTGTATTTAACCAACGAATTTGTCGTCAAAAACAAAGCACTACTCTATCGAATTGCAGTTTTTCTGGCTTTAGCTTTATCAATATTTCACAAGGATATTGTAATTTTATACACAGTCAGGAAATGAAATTTCAATAAATAGTGGCAATGTATTCATTCTTGAAATGTGATCAGAAACAAATTGTAATGCTGCTCTACGGCGAGCATGCATATTTGATACATGTGGAATGGTTTTGAAACACCATTATTATTATCTTGCGCAGTAGATTATATTAAAAGTAAAGAATTCTCGAAAGGTGATTTCGATGTGAATATGCTATTTAACCGTGTTTGAGTAAGCCATGTAATAAAATGTCTTTGAATTCGGCCTCAAGGTTTTCTTATCATGAGATTTCTTTAAGAGTAGTCCCATATACCTCGTCTTCATGATATGTAACTGTTCTATCGATTGTTTAAGACTATTTTCATCATAAGAAAAATTTCGAGACAAGCATAGCCTACAGTTAATTGAGTAGATTGGGACATTGTATGCTATAGGATGACTGTAACGAGCTGCCTTTTCGACGGAGATTTCTGTCTGAATCCAAATTACAGGATTGTTTTAACTCCAGATGTCCTAAGGCATTTACAACTCTCATTTTTCGCTGCTGCTAAATTCATCTCCAATATTACTTTTGGAAAGTGGCAGTAGCGTCGTCAACGATGTGTAAGTTGCAAAATACAGAGCCTCCTCGACTTACGGCCCAGTTCCGAACCTACTGAAATCTCGTATGTTGGATTTATATTTTTCCAACACTATTTTCATTCAAATGGGTTATAAAAATTGTACATAAGACACAAAAATCAAAGCCTTGTGCGTATAATTATTGTATCACATAATGTAAAAAATACATTATATGTACACTACTGTACGTACTGTAAACAAAAATACAATCTGAGATTTTATTTAGAAATTTGGAATTTATTTTTTGTGATCGTAAGAGCGGACGTCGTAAATCGATGAGAAGATGTACTCTATTGAGTGATGTCTTTGCACTCCACATCAGAATTTGAAAAAGGAAATCTACATATATATGTGATTTAATTTTTGATAAGCCCTTTGCACTATTTAAAAGTATTTAAAAATTGCAACTATTGTATTTAAGAAATTTTGAAAAATTCTATGGATTTAGGAATTCCAATGAATGGAATGCCTTCTAATTAAGCTGTCAAGTTTTGGACTTCTTTTTATGGTATAGCTCTCAGATATAAGACACGTTTAGGTTATCGTAACTTTATAAGATTTAGATTGTAATAATTCTGAAATATATTTAATAAAGCTTTAATTTATCAGATTTGGAAAATGTCAGTATTTCGGGAATTATTAAGTCTTTCACGCTGAGAAGCTTCATGTTGTGAGACATTGTAGGTTAGGCTGTTATGTTGGATGCAAAAATCTTTCAAGTGATAGCCGAACATACCTCGTGAATATATCTTCCAAATTCTATTCGTTTACCATATTTTATTCTTTTACCTTAAAGAACTTACAGTATGAAAACGAACTTATAATAACGATAAAACCTTTTATTTTTATTCTGTAAACGTGAAAATTCTTTAAGATCTCTTCCTTATATTTTAATTCTTTACAACAAAATATTTATTTTGCGCGTATGCTTTCATGCAAACGCCAAGGATGCTTTTTGACATTTAATGAAATCTTTTAAAAGAAATGAAAAATACCTCTATGAATTTTATTTTACGTCCTTTAGTTTTAAAATAAAGTTTCTCAAAATGTTGACCTATCATTTTATTTATCTAGGGCTTGGTAAAATGATTTTGCTTTTGCATGCTACTAAGGCAACGGATATAGATTTTACCAAATTCGCTTGATTACGACTATATTGCCTCCCCCCCCCAATATTAGTTAAGTTGCATTTGACTTAGAACTTTTAATGGTTGGCTGCTTTAGAATTTTGTTAAAAAAAATTATTTACTTTTATTGAGTACATTTTCATGTTCTTTTAAAGTTTTGAGGATAATTTAAAAAAGGCCAAGAAAAACCGGGAAAACTGTAAATGTACAGAAAACTGACTGAAAAATAATTATGGTGTGGTTTATAAAAAATTGAAAAAGATCCATGCCGTGATGGCAAAATGCTATTTAGGGTGTATTTATGATGAGGTTTAGGGGAAATGACTTTGATTATGAGTTCCGGAAAATGATAAAATCTTGACATGAATATTGGTTATGTCTCAATTCCGGTTATTAGCATTTTTAATGAAATTTGAGTTTATTCAATTGATTTTTTTTCTGGGCTTATATCTGTAGACTTCCATTCCCCATGTTCCCATGTAACTTTTATAGTGTCTTGAATTTTCTGTAAACTTTGAATTCCTTTTCTTCTATGGAAATTTACACATTACCAAATGTATAACCTTATTAATACTTTTTCTCGATATTCTACAATGCTCGGCACATGCATTGTCGACAGATTTAACCAGTATTCAGCTTTATGAGAGTGCAAATCTTTATATATATAAAACTCAACGTATGTATGTTTGTTCCAGCGTCACTTCCGAACGGCTAAAGGATTTTAATGAAACTTGGTACACATGTTCCTCATTAACCCACTTGAAGTATAGGAGGGGTAAATAAACCCTAACACAGTCCCTCAGGCAGTTTCAGACTGAGGCAGTCTCCAAAATGCATGTAAGAAATACGCCGATTGACACGATTGCCGATTTTCATGAAATTTGGTACCAGATGTGGCGCCAAGAAAATATCACTAAAGGTAGATTTATCGTTACAACAGTATTGTTATACCCAGATTTCACTGTATTATTTTTGTTTATTTGAAATTTATTTTACGCAGAATGGAAACAAAATGATAGTTGTTAAAATATTATTGAACGAAGAAAATAAGGTGAATGAAATAAAAATTTTATGAAGATGAATATTTGATCGACTGTCCTACTAATTTATATTTTGAATTGGCAACATTTAAATACGATTGCTACAGAGACTGACAAGAGGAAGATAACTGAATTCGGCATGAGTTTTCTGATTTATTATACGTCCTAAAGTGATATTAATATTTATTTTAAGGGAATTGAGATTTTTCGTACTATCAAAATGTCGATGTTTCAATTATATCCTCATAGAATTGCGTACAATTAACCTATTCCAGAAATGAATAATATGCGTAGATTCGAAAAATTTCGAAAGCTCATTACTTAAGACTTAAAAATGTGATGAAAAGAATACAATATAATAAAATATATATTATTTTACACTTAAATATACAGTTTTTGCATTTTTCTCAAAAGTTTTTTTTAAAAAAAATTAGGTACGCATGGTGTAAAATTGTTTTCATTGTTTATATATTGAATTTTATATTAAAATTTGTCTGTAAGCATTATGCATTTGCGATACCTTTTTTACTTATTTCTGGGTAGTAGTATATTTTTACGATACTTTTCTTAATGAAAAATATCATTTTACTCACGCTTTTGTTTGACATTTACTATGTCATTAGATGACCCCTTCTTTACTATAATTAACCCTTTAATTGCGGGTGCGGTTTATAAACCACATATATAACAAAATACTCGTAGTTTTTTTAAAATTTTCCTTTTGCTCTCCATAATAAGGTTTTGATAAGAAAATGACCGGGCAACGCCGGGTAAATAAATAAAACATTTATTTCAATTTTGTGCAGCTATAAAAGTTGTTCCGCTTCGTAATTCAGAAAAATTCCAAGTCCATTTATTATTTTAAAATTTCCCATTGTCTCTAAGATGATTTTTTTCTTCTTCTTTCTTAAAATAGTTCTAAACGAAACGTGAAAGTAGTCATAGCTATTCATATCCACGCTTCCTCAGTTTTTGTGGCTCGACAGATTACAACTACTGTGATTTCGTGTTGAAAAAGTGCGCATGCATCCTTATTTGATTTGTTTATAAGCAAATCCTTGCCATGTCACGATCTTTTTCTTTTTCACCGTTCTCCAAAGTTTTATGATGTTCTCGTGTTCTTTTCATTTATGAAAAGATGGTCAATCAAAAAGCAGCATGTGCCAGCACATTTTTGTGAGGAATTTTCAGGTGAAATAGGACTAATAGTTGTCTGCTAAAAATAATTTTTTACAAATTTAAAGTTGATATGAATTCGCAATAACGAACTGAAAATGAATTCTTAGTACATATAACGCAATATTGTTTAATAATTTTCACTAATAATGAATTTTTTGTTGTGAGAAAATACAGTCGGTCCCAGTGGGGTCATTTCATGCTCACGTGCTGTATATCGAATACGCCGTACCAATTTTGGAATTCATTGCACATTTTGTAAGAGGAAAAAGGACGTGTCATCACAACATTGAGTAACGCCAATGGCGAATCCAGGGAGAGGCTATGGGGCTTCAACCCCTCCCCCGTTCCCGATCTAGGCCAGAATTCCTTATTTTATTTAACATCACTACAATTATTTGTTCTTAATTTCCCTTTTAAAAAAATAATAAAAACGGGACAACATTGCACCGCTTGACAGGCTCGAAAATTTTCCTACTTTTCTAGTCATTCCACTTGCACTTGTAGCGTTGACGCGGAAGAAGGCATTTTTTGGTTAGTTACTTTATTGCATTTTTATTGAATTATCGAAACTATTGTATTGTTTTTTATGATTATTATTGCCAGGTGATTAAAGTCTGTGAAGTTAAAGTGTTTTGGTTTACATAAGATATGAGGTTCGACATTCGTCACGACGATACAAAATTTTTATAACCTCCGGGGGGGGGGCGGCCGGAATCCTGGATTTGCCACTGAGTAAGAGAGTATCTGCCGTATGATGTCACATGATACGTTACGTTTGTCATGTGTCTGTGACATCACGTGAATCGACTCTATTAAACGAATATCGACAATTTCCGCAGGCTGTAGATTAAGAGAGGTATTCAGTCCATTCACCCTAAATACGTATGAAATATAATTTAAAAAAAAAAAAACTATGTTTTAAAATAAACGTAAAACAAAAAATGAGGTATGTAATGGAGGAAAAAAAATGATCTAAGTTATTATTTTTGTATTGTGTTGTTTTTCAAAGAACTTCCCCGAAACTTGATTTCTTAAATCGTTTTGATTCCATTTTTCAAATTTTGTCTCAAGCGCGCAGCATAAGCCTAGCGGCCCTTTGAATTTCAAAATATTGATGCATGACTGAATGGTCGTGGTGGCTCTAATGAAATGTAATTTGTTTCATTTCTGTAGCACAGACTAAGTGTTGGCCCGATTTCCCTGCTCCGTTTTTCCTAAGTTGACGAACTACACCTAAATAATTTCTGTTCTTTTACCCAGTTGTCCAGATTATAAGTAAATTGCAATTTTTCACCTAACGTATTTTTTATTAACTCTCTTTATTTTTGCAACACTGAACTTTGTTTCATATTATAAATGTCCATTCTTATTATTCTCTCCTGAGAATGAAATCACTGAAATATTTTGAATGGGGACAATTTATCTGTAAGAAATGGAATCCTGTCTTAAATGGAAGAAATATTTAGTCCCATCGGAAGTCCTCATATACTATTTATCCCTGTCTAAAACGGAAAATTTTTCTAGTCCCTCTAGATTCCGTTTAGTACAGGTTTTACTGCAATTCCTTTTGGAGATGGGAGGTTGACATGAGATGTGGGAATAATATTTATTTAAAATGTTTTATTCTTATATGGGTGATATTCATTTTTGCTTTATCCGAATGAATAAGCCATTCAAGCTGTAACCGAAAAGTAGGATTGAGTATAGACCGAGTGAGAGTAGATTTTCCTTTCCCGAGAGAAGAAAACGTTCCTTGTAAAACAAAAAAATAAGACCTTAAATGGATGTAATGATTTCACATTTTTCTATTTTTTTAAACACTTATTAACTTTAAACTCATAAAATTATTTCAATTTAAGCTCTAGTATAAGAATAGCTGCCACCTTAACTGTAAGAAGTCCGTATTCGGCTGGTTGTAGAATTCGGGACCTCCCCCGTTTCTAAAATACTATTTATGCTGCGATGTTGCAGCTTCCTCTTTTCAAAAACATGCAACCTTCCTACCAGACACGCCGCTTCGTCGTAACATTTTTCTTTGTTTAATACGTCGCTGGTGACTGCGTCTCTTTAAACTGTTCAGCAACGGATTTCGAGACTACCACTTTTGGACGATTTTACACCGGAAAGGGGTGTCAGGCAATGAGTCTTATGAGCGCATTTCCGGAGTTCTGTGTTAGATAACGCTCAGTAAACACTTCACTTTCCTCCTATTTTGATGAAAATAATTCCGCCTGGCGCATGCACAAAGGCGCGGAAGGTTTCCGAAGCCGTTGCTAAACAATACTTTAACCATAGCTTGATATTTCTCTAAATTATCTACAAATCAGCTGAAACCTATAAATTAAATAAAATAAACTCTTCATCGTTCGTCAACGACTGCTGTCTTCTTTGGAAATGTATGTTTACACTTCACCAAAACCATGATGTTATATGGATATTAAAGCAAACACTGTGGGAAGAATGAGCCTAACAAACAATGCAAACTTAGATTAAACTGATAGATTTACTGCGAGGTGACTAATCAAGTTGAAAGCACTGAACAGCGTTTTTTTTTTTTTTAATTACAAGGTCTTAAATGCAATAATTTATCTTAAAGAGGTTGATCGGAAGAAAATTAAGGGCTCTGCTTATCTTTTCACGTAATAATGCCCCCCCCCAGGGGCGAACCCGGGGGGGGGGCTTTGGGGCGGCCCCCCCCCCCCCCCAGAGCTAAATCAAAAATCTTGATTTAATTTAAAATCACTACAATTGTTTGATCTTATTTTTCATTTTTAAAAAATAGTAATAAAATCGTGACAACATTTCTTTCTGACTTGACAGGCTCGAAAATTTTCCACTTTTCTAGTCATTCCACTTGTAGCGTTGGCACGGTCGAAAACATTTTTTGTCTAGTTATTTCATTGTATTTTTTATTAAATTATCGAAAATATTGTAGTGTTCTTTATTATTCTTATAGTCCGAAGAGGAAAGCCTGTAAAGTTAAAGTGTTTTGGCTTATATAAGCCATGAGGTTTGACATTTGTCACTAAGATGCAAAATTTTTATGACCCCCGCCCCCCCCCCCCCCGACCCAATCCTGGATTCGCCACTGCCCCCACCCTTCGTTTCCTGTTGCTGAATAAGCTTCAGTTTCTTTCTTCTTTGTATTGCTGGTTTTTCTAAGCTGTAGAATAAAATATATCATGTTTCTTTTTAAAATTCTGTGAGTTTACGTTTTTGTGATTCTTGTTTTGATTCTTCAGTTTACTTTTTCTTCTTTCATGTATAAGGACTGACAAGAACACTTCAGATTTTGCGGTGGAATCGTCATAAATTAGTGAAGCCATCATCTAAATTTTTGTGGCGAAACGACTTCAAATTTCCTAAAACCTTCACTTAATTCTTAAAAAATCTTAATTAAAAGCGGCTTTCACGCTTGCTTGCAATGCGGAAATGCTTATTTGGCATACAAAAGCGGTTATTTCAAGAAAGCCTCTCGGATATTGTGTTTGAGAAAGTGCAAAGCATGCTGGCGGCCTTTTGTGTTGTATTCTTTGGTCCTTTGATAAACGCATTCTGTCCAACTCATCCATCCATCTAGATAAGACAGATTTCTGCCTAGTTATTAAGCTTTAGTTTTAGATTTTATCCTTGACAAGTGGCCGCGTCATTGCTTTCGCGCCGTTGGAACATTAACAGGGGTCGGTTGCGAATTGGATAATTGGCTGATTAGGCTCAGGAAATTGCGTGTACTAAGGTTCTATGCCACCAGCATGTACATGATATGCCTCGAAAGGATTTCGGGATGAATTCAAACCTCTACCGACGAAGGGGTCATTCCACTTCTAATAAACACTGGTGGCAAGCAAGCTTCAATTGTTTACCGCTCGTTAACGAATGAAGATTGTGTGTACTTTGCAAGTCTTGGAATCGCGTTTAATCTTCTCTCCGTTGAGAATATGTCATGCAATACATTTGTGTCGTAGCTCGTGATGCTTACAATGAGCGAGGAACGTGTGACACAATGTTGATGAATTGTTTCAGAATTGCTAATGACACGTATGATTTATTGTTATCTATTGTTTATCGAATGCTGTTTTAGCATTGTTTTTTTTCCTCCGTCCGAGCATTAAAAGACCCGAGAATTTAAATCCAGCACGTTTTCTTTTATCCTAATCTTACTGTTGTTGTCCAAGAATAGTGACAGTTGAAAACCGATTTACCGAATAGTTTACCAGCGACAGTTTTGAAAGCATTCTTCGCGAAAATTCCTTTTTGTTTGTCAAACAGGCTCTTATTCCAAAACGTATATTAATAACGAATATAAATTAAGTTTCACTGGGTTTTAAATTCTGCATACCGAAGTCATAATTCATTATTTATCATTAAATTGAATTCAGATCAGCTAAATGTTTTCTTTTTTCCTCTCTCTCTCTCTTCAGCTAGTTTAGAAATTGATTTCTTTCATTGAAAGATTGTAATATTTGGAAAATTTATACAATAGTGAACGAAAGACAAGAACAGTTAAACATTCATTTTTGTTAGTTTTATGTAATTATATCTTATGTGTATTTGAACTAACATTTTTAAAGAACTGATATTCATTCCAATACCTTAGAAAATTTTAATGCTGGGTTAGCTAAATGATTCATCGGGTTTCAAAACACTGTGTATTGAGAGGTATACAACCTCCAAAGACGAGTGATACATGACAAGATACACACACTACCCAAGTTTAAAAGCCCGCCTTGTGGCTCGCGTGCTCGCTAGATGGCAGGCCTGCAGCGGCAATGCAGGAGAAGAGTTTCTGTGTGTTGGAATATGCGAAGTGTTCTTCGATTACGAGCGTTCAGCGTGCATTTCTACGCAAATACGGAAAAGATGTACCTCTTCATTTGTAGTATGTGCCAGAAACTTGGTGAATATATGTATCTTTTCATGTATCATCCGTCTTTGTACGTCATATACTTGTAAATAAACTGTCCTTTGAAACCCGATGAATCATTTAGGCTAACCCTGTTGTTGGGTTCACACAATTGATAGCACTGGTAAAGCACGCATCACTGTATTTATATTTTTTGTTTTAAGAGTTGTGACCCTGGCATTTTCTATTTATGTTTCGGTTCCGATGTAAAAATTCACGGATAATGCGTTTGTAAAATAAATGTCTATTTTTTCAGTTTTGAAAAGGAGTTATTTTTTTGATTGAAACTACTTTCTGTTGAGTCAGGGACTCAGAAATATGTTTATTTAACTCTTGTGAATTAACATCTTGAACAGTTTTACTTTTTTAAAAGGTGAAACATCAATTAAATTTAGCTGAGATTTCGGTGAAATCTTGGTTTGCTCCAACACCTGTATTAGCACAATTAGAACAGAATTTGATAAAATTTGCTACAATTGTTCGAATTAAATTTCAAATGAAGTAAACCACGCTGTCATCAAAACTATTTTTATGATATTTAGTTTTGTTTTCTTTTTACAGAATGAATCTTTGCGCAGATGTTATTAAATCACGTAGACCAGTTTTATTAACAGAGTATGAGCAAGAAAACTTACATTCAAAATTGATTATTTTATGACTATGTTTCATGCAGAGTAAATAGGTCAGTCACAATCGGATATTTTTAATCATAAAAATCATTCAAAAGAAAAATGTGCTTTCGTTAAGAATATTATGTAGGTTAAGTTGCATTATTTGTGTGATGTTTGCCAAATATGTTCTCACAAGACAACAAGATGTTTTTAACCGCTTTTCTTAAGTTCGAAATGTTTCATGTTTGTATGCATGTACGAAGTCGTTCGTATGTATAGGTAAGGTTGGAATTTTGTGATCGATTTTTCACTCGCTTCTTATTGCACTAGAGTTCTGAAATTTTGTATATTTATTGGGTCTTGATGACAATGCAGTATTTTAATAATTTTAGAGCTCTCAATTATCAATTTTTTAAAAAATATTCTCAAATTTGCGTTTGCGCCCGGTAGGTTTCAGTGGCAAGAACTAGAGATCTTCATCGGTGCCTAACTAATGCGATCAAATATAAACGTTGCAAAAGGACTTGTCAATGGCTCAATTGGATGCTTCACCGATATCACGTGTCCACTCTTCCGACGTGAAAAAGTGTACGATCAAGATATCCCATCAGTAAAAATTGACTTACGACATAAGTAAAAGACTAAGAACTAGAAAATAATAAATATAAAAAAAACTTTAAAAAAACGCTTTTACCAATGCACTAAAAAAGAAAGTAATAATTTTTTCTCAAAAATCTGGAGGTCAAAACAAAAGGCGTGAGGCGCTGAAAACAATAGAAGAAAGATATAAAACCACAATGATGATCGTAAAAAACGAAATGGTATTAAACATTCATCATATAAAATATATTATAAATGTGATTACAATTCCAATTTACTTACAGCTTTTCTACCTGCGCCTCACGCTTTTCCGATTTTTGTTTTGACCTCCATATTTTTGAGAAAAAATCATTTTCTTTTTTAATACATTAGTAAAAGCGTTTTTTTTTTAAGTTTTTTTTTTTATATTTATTATTTAGTCCAAAATTGTGTTAAAAATTATCAAATGTAGTGCTAGTCACGCGTGGAAGTAGTTTTTTATTTGGATTAACTAGGTCCCCATTGTTTTATCTCTAACTTTTCTATTACAGAAAAAAAAATATGTTTTTTTTTTGTTTGTTTGTTTTCTGTCTTTCTTTCACTATTTCTTCGGTTCTCTCGAGTTCCTGTTTGGATTAAATCACTTTATCTCACCACAGATCGTTTATTCAATTCCATTCCATTTTCTGCTTCGACGGAACTGTAAAATTTACTCCATCTTAACCTTTAAATGTGAACCTAAATAAAGGTTTAATCAGATGCAGCAAGAAATATGCTGTAAAAATGGAGCAAACATACCGTTCGAAATCGTAAACCTTAATAGTTTATCTAAGTGAACCTTTAAAAGGTTTCATTTCAAGAAGTGTACTCTCACTTCCTGAAGATGAAAATGTGTGTTGTATAGACACCTGCTAGCCTTTGCTCGAAGGGATGTGTTAGTTGTATCTCTTCACGCGGAAGCTTGCTTAACCTAATTAAACACGCTCTTCCTTATTTTCCATGGTTGATGTTTTGTAGGTCAATTGAATTCCGAAAGGTCACGCTAAGTGTTTTTGGTTTGGATAGTATAATTACTATGTTTTTTCCATCTTTCAATTCAAATTCTGTGTTTGTTTACACTTTGTTTTGAAGTTCTACACTGTTCTGAAGTACGACTTCGAATGAGACTGAAGAATAGACAATTTGTATGTTGTATTAAGTGCCAACGAATTGCTAAAAATATGAAACACTTTTTTTTAAGTTTTCAGCTCAGTGTTTATTGTAAGTAAATGGCTAGATTTAAAATCCAGAACATTTAAAGATATATATTTACGGAAGTTGATAACATTTTGTAAATTATTTGTATTTTTAAGTTCATGTTTTGCACTCTATGAACTCTTTAAAAGGTTTATTTCCCTATAAGCGTAGAACAAATTAAAATATATTGGCATAATTATATTTTTAACAAAACCATCTTTAAATACTTCATAGACTCTTGATTTAAGGATGCTTTAAAAGAAGTGAAAAACGAAGCATTTCTTTAAGAATTTTTGAATTTAAATGGATCTTTATAATAAGACTTTTGTACTTATATTCATCTAGAGTAAGAACTTGTTTTTCTATATTTAGTTTTTTTTTTTTGCTGGTAATACTTCCGAAAACTTTCAGTTCTCTTAGGATTTTCGTGTCACGAGGGGTCAAATTTTGGACCCAGTTATGAATCTTTGCCAGCAGGTGACCCTTGAAGAATTCTGCAGGCCGGATTCATTTTTTTAAAAAAAATCTTTTTCCTTTTTTTTTTCAAAATTCTTAAAGAAACGCTTCGTTTTTCACTTCTTTTAAAGCAGAGGATCCCAACCTTTTTTCCCTCGCCTATTCCTTGATTAGTCTTTATATTTTCTCATACTCCTACTGTCAAATCCTTCCCCTACACACCAACCATTCGCCTATGCAAAGAAGATTTTATCAATAATATTAAGGGTTTAGGTAAGCTTAAGAGTCAAATGACTAGAATTAATAACATTTTTAGGACTTATTTTTGATTTGCATTTTATTCAGTTTTTACGATAGTATTAGTTCAAATCAAAAAAAAAAACAACAGTATTCTAATAATTTTACATTAACTTATAAGGAAGGCTAAAATTTATTCTTTAATAATCAACTATTCAAGTGGAAGGAAATTTCAGTGCGATCCTTGAGCTTGTTTCATGGAGCTGAGTTTTATAAAATCGTGTTCAAATGAAGATTGAATATCTAAAAAATACAAAATAAAGAACAATAGAAGCAATTTAATGGCCTCTGATGACGTCATCCACCAGATTCATATTTCTCACCGTTGTTTATTATTTTTGTATTTTTAACTCTTTCACAGTTAAATTTCCCTTAATTCGTATTTATATCTTTGTGTTCAAATGAAGACAAAGATAATTTCATGTCTGGAGCTGCATCAAGCTTATTGTGATATTTATTCTTAAAATATGCATAAGTCGAAAATGCTTTTTTCAGAAGAAACAAAATTCTGTAACTTTTTTGATCCTTTATGTTTTCTTGTATCCGCCATTACCGACTTTGAGTTCGGGTACCCCCCAGGGGTACGCGTACCACAAGTTGGGAACCTTTGTTTTAAAGCATTGTTATCATTTGTTTTTTAGTTGCAGCGGCATTTTGCTCGCTCTTAAAACAATGTACTTTATTAGTTGCATGTTTTATTTGATAAATGTCCAAGGTTTTTTTTTTTTTTTGTCTTATTTAGTTTCTAAAAGTATTATTGTGATTTAAGGTTGATTTTTTTTTAGTACGATATTTTTTAATATAAAATTTTAGCATTGTTAACATTCATTCCTTGGTAATTTGTTGTTTGAAGTGGTTAATTAGTGTTGATGTTTTCGTTTTTATCATTGCGGGTTCGTGTTGGTTAATAATTGCTGGAAAAAATAGTATTATACTGATACGTATTCTAAATTGTTACCGGTGAATAAGTTTTCCATAAATTGAAATAAAAGGAGAAAGAATGTAAGATATTGTTTAAAGAATAAATTTATTTTAAAATAATTCCGATTATCATTAAAGTTGCCATTGTAATATTTCAGAGCATCTAAAGATTTAACAAGCATCCTTTGACTTGATGCAGTAACAGTTATTTTTGAGTATTATTCAGAATTTAGAAACGTGCACACATAGAGGGACATGTTTTTTTATTTATAATTATTCTAAAACGTTCAAAACAACATGTAAAATTCTCACGAAGCGTGAAATATGCAGGCTGTAGTCAAGAACTTGACGAAATACATTTAGTTTTGTCAATAAAAGATGTAGTGGATTTTTCAAAAAATATTTTCATGTTTCGAACTATTACTCTGAAATGTTCACCATAATCTTATTACATTGCCTATATACCGTAAATCAAATGCTACTAAATAATTGACATATTTTTTATTTATTGGTAAAAAATGTATAGAATTAATTAAACTATTAACAAAACTTCAAAATATTTCATTAAAAAAAACATACGCAAGTATTTTTCATTGCTTATTATTAAATACTAGCAGTACGCGCACGGCGTTGCCCGTGGAATCAAGACTTCGAAAAAGCGGGTGAAAAAAAGTGCCCACAATGGCACGTAAAAGTTTTGAAAACAAAATCAAAATAAAAAATACACATTATTGATATTCCCGCTTATTTTTCTCATTCTTTATTCTTTGCGAATGACGTCACCTGCCGCGAAGAAGGTCACGTTGCAACAATGCATTGTGGGATGGTCCGGAGAAGCTCTCGCTGTTAAATCTCGCTACGAAAAAACTGTTTGAACCGATCAGGGAAAAATTAATTTTTAAAAAACGAAAAAAGATATTTTAATAGTTCTTGTTTTAAGACATAAACGTTCCATTTGTAGGCTGAAAAAAAAATGAAAATTATAGAGATGTTAGAACGTCAGATGCGGTAATTTAAAGAAATCTTTATTAAAAATTACCATAAAAGTGACTATTTTTCAAAATTCAGTAAATTACGTTAGAAATCCAAAACTAACTTCATTAGAACGGAAATCGCATGCTCTTTCCGATGGTGTATATATTTTTGTCGTAAACTTATTCAAAGCTATTCTATTGAGAAATTAGTGCGAAAAATCAACCAAAATAACACAAAACATTAAATAAAAAATTTTCTAGATTAAATTTTAAAATTTCGGCTTCGAGGTGCATTCAGTCACCATTACGACTACCTGTGTGCCAAATTTCAAGGTTGTAAGTGCGATAGATTCGTCTGGACATCGCACGCAGGCACACACACACACACAAACATTGCCTTTTATAAGTATAGATGTGTCATTATCCTGCAGTGCGATTTTTTACATTTGTTAAGCATAGAATAATTTGAAACTTATCTTGTGCTTTTAAAAAAATCATTGCAGCTAGCAAATACGAGGTTTTCGATATAAAGAAATCTTCATGAATAATTTATTCTTGCAAAATGTTATTAATATAAACATAACACATGGAAAAAAAATTATTTTGTGACTAAAGATGCGACACGTATGAAGTGTTTTGAAACAATGTTTATCCAGAGTTTTATTTGGTGTGGAAATCGGCGTGACACCACAGTATGGATAAAAATTCTCCTTTTCAGCAAATAAATTAAAATAAAAATAAATTTCTTTCTTTGAGATCTTTGAGAGTGACAAGAGATTTGAAAAATCACTATTTCTGTAGTTTTTTTTTACATTTCCGGCATCTGTTGCATCGTTGAATGAAAATCTGATATTTATTTGATAAAATTTTAAGGAAGCGAAATGCGGATAACATATCCCGGATCTTTGCTGAACTACTGATTCTTATATTTCAAAATTATTTAATAATTTTTCTTCTCCTCAAGTAAAGCTAGAAGTAGCTACTATAATTATCATTTATTCATTGTTTTCTGATAACTATATTTGAAAGATAAATATTTTTCTCAGTTTTTATTGGGTTAGATTCTATTTATTTTTATAATGGAAATGCAGTGTTGAAGCAAAAGGAATGAATGAAATTACTAGAGAATTCTCTTTCACTCAAATTTTTTCTCCATCTTTTCTTTGTCGTTCAGATGATGATTGTTTACTAAATTTCTTTTATTACGAAAATGTGAAGATTTTTTTTTTCCAGTAGTGGTCCACTTGTGTTAAATGAGTTTTTCTAATATCAGATTTTCAGTATTTTTTTCCCTCCCCTGCATTGGAACTGTTTCTAAGAGGGGGAAAAAAATCGCTGCGTAAAGATTTTTTAGAATTTTTAAAAGTACCGGATCTTGCTAAGTGCGTTGGAATTTTTTTGTCTCTGATAAACTGACTGTGGATTACGTATTCCTCACTTGATTGCAACTGTCAAAGTATGAAAAGATCTGCAGATGTAACTTAATCCTTGCTCTTTTTTTCTTCCCATCGTTTTAGGAAGCTTTTCAGGCGCTACTTTTTTACCTTGTGTTGCTTTTTTCATTGCTGTAGCTTAAAGTAGTTCAATGGCATTTTATGTGAAACCAGAGTTCATCGAGATTTTTTTGCTTATTTTATTTAGGCTTTTTATTTCTTGTTGTTGTTTGGCATGCTACTGAATTGCATCACCAGTTTGTTGAAATAAGTAGATCTGGAAACGATTCAAAGGTTTCTTTCACTTTAATTTATAATTTTTGTTTACTCGTACGTGCTTTGTTATATCCGTTACGAAAATTATTCTAAAGACATATTTCTACTTATATAATAGACTTTTAAATGAAAGAATGTGGTTATTCATGTAATTTGTTATGATTAGTTAATAATTCTCAGTTTCTAATAATTTAGAAAATTTTTCTTTTTTGAAATTACCAACAAAGATTTAAAGTAAATGTAAAGAAAAAGAATTATATATCAAAAGAATGAAATGTAAAAAAATAATATCAAAACAAATGAAATTGATTATTTATTGGCAAACTGACTATGTCATTCATTTTCTTTATCCAATGTAATTACTCTTACTGAATTGCGTATATTCCGGCGGCCTGATGGCAAAGTCGCAGCTCTGCAACTTGACGGTTTAAGACGTGAAACCAAATTCCACAAGGACTCAGTGCACGTTAAATCCATTATGTTCTCCGGCTACTGTATGCTTGGAAGTTTGGAGCAGGGTTGCCATATTGGCCTTTTTAAGGCCAAATTCTGGAAATTTGGCCTTTTTAAAAATACGTTGGCCTTAGGAATTTTCATTTGGCCTGTTTTTGGCTTTATTTTTTCCTTATTACTTTTAGAACGATTCTTAATATATAATTTAACTATTTTTCTAATAAACTTTAGAATATTGAAAAATAATATAGAACGTTGTTGCTAACAAGAGTTGATATATTTCCCCCGAACATTTTATTCTGGACCAACAAGAACAGAATTCCTTTTCTTTCTTTTTTTCTTTTGTAAGTCGCGCATGTAGATGTTTAAAAAAATTAACTTGAATTTTAGTTTAATAGAACATTATTATACATATGTCAATCAAGTGGGGTCATTTTCTTATAACAAAATAAGGGGAAAATGTGCGCTTTAATGAAATTTTCAAATTTGGCCTTTTTTGGCCTCATTTTAAAGACGGTTTGGCCTTATTTTGCTATTTTGATCTGGCAACCCTGGTTTGGAGAGAATGGATACCGGCTTAGATATCGTCCTTTTTATCATTCCATGGTTCAAAATTACATTTTCCGTCCCCAAATAGGGCAATTGCTTCAATTAAGGAAACTATAATAAGCTTATTGTATCGCGAAAAATTTAACCCTCTAGGCAAAATTTCACTTTAGATTCTATAATAGTTTTGCAACATATTCTAACAATTATTTACTTGAGAAAAACATGTAACCAAAAAAGCATGTCATTCACTTTCGTATAATATGTGCTAATTTTTAAATAAACGATTTCCAAAGCTTACCTTTAAATTAGTAGCTGAAACAGTAGGAAAAGAAAAGATTTAAATGCGTTACAGATTTCGTTTTAGTTTTAGAAACAAAGAATTAATTTTAGTTATTGACTGATCGCACTACTTATCACGTTCACACCGGCGTGACCCACCGGTGGGTCACACTTGAATAATTCAAATTTCAAGAGCCAGCGTGAACATGTTTAACTATAAAGATCCCAGATGTTATTTGCCATTATTGATGCAATTTCTTTTCTTTCAGAATAAGAAACAAACATGCCAGGTTCATGTGCAAGATGCAGTACTGTTGTATATTTTAATGAGGAGAAAATAGCATTGGGTAAATCATGGCACAAAAGCTGTTTCAACTGTGGTAAGATTAAAAGATTCTTAAATTATCATTTATAATGTATTTGTTCATCTATTTATATCTTTTTTGTGGTAGATGGTGTTTCATTTATTTCAGTAATATGCTAAATCTTTTGATTGGATCAGATTTATGTATGCAAAGGCCAAAGATTCAAATATTTGACTGAATATAAAATAACCTATGGTTTTCCCCATTCAAAAGCCTTAATGTTAAATTATGCTTTTAATTAGTAATTTACATTAAGAAAAGAAATATCTGTGATTAATCATGCTTATATATATCTTATTACAGAATACTTTCTAAATGTTTTGATTTTTAATTTGATTAAAGTTTAACTTTTATTCACATATCATATCAATTACTGCAGCATTTCAGGTCTTTTCTGTCGATTAATAAAATTTTCATCATCATCTGACTTTTTTTTTTTTTTTTTTTACTATTCTCTTTAATACATGACAAGCATACAATCATTACATTTATCTTAAAAGGCTGTTTATGATGTCAATTTGGGAAAAAATTTTTTGTAAGACAATTAAGATAACAATTGGACATCTTCTCTTGATTATATTTAATGAATGGTTTAATTTTTAATATGCAATATAATACATGATTTTTACTGTGCTTCTTTGATTATCAAAATAAAAAAAAAGAAATTTTATCAAAAAAATTATGTACTGTACCTTTTTATACATAATGTATGTTTAATAGATGAAAATGAAGCTCATAGTTACAAATTTTTTTCCCACTAAGATGGTGGTTCACTGTGTCCTGAGATGACAGTGAGAATCAGCATTAATTCATTTAGTGTAACACTATTCAGAAAAGTATTTCTCAGAAATTCTGTTTGCTATTGAATCATTCTAAATGTATTGTTTCTTTTCAGCCAACAAACAGTGTAACAGACGACTGGACAGCAATAATTTGACTGAACACGAAGGAGAAATATATTGTAAATCCTGTTATGGGAAACTTTTTGGCCCTAAAGGTTATGGGTATGGTGTTGGAGCAGGAGTTTTGTCTATGGATTCAGCTGATGCCTACCAAAATGGTCCTCCCACAAGGTTGGAAATCTTACTTTTATTATTAAACATTTCTAAATTTTTTGTTCTACTCTTAAGAGATTTCAGTGCAATATTTAGATAATTATTTTCATTAATCCTTTTAATTAATATATGTACTGCTGTTCTTTGTACTTCTGTCTTTTGTAAAATATATGCTAGTTAAAGTGTACAATTTAACCATACATTCACACATTTTTATATTCACTTTTAAAAACCAATAAATATTATGTAATAGTACTGTATTTCTACGAGTTTGTCAGTTTTGGAGCAATTTGTTAAAATTCCATCTGTTAAAAACATAATGTCTTAATAACACAAATTACAGAGAGAATTTTTAAAGTATGCCTGTGTAATTTATTGTTGCTTGACCCGCTAGACAAAACAATATATAAAACTGTAATTGCCTTCCCAGATATTCTATACAAACTTTGAAATTCAAACTATGAAATAGCAACTTTTCACTTCCTCCTTAATACTGTCATAATTCTTTTGTAGTGAATTTTTTTAAATGATGATAATGCATGTGTGATAATCATTTCAAATGACATTGCTAAAATTAAACAATTATTTTTATTTGCAAAACTAAACATGTTTATTTGCTACATGCTAAACTTTTGTGCATATAGGAAAAGTGATCACCAACAGCTTTCATTTGTATTTTAAAAGAGCTTTCATTTGTATTTTAAAAGAGCTTTCATTTGCATTTTAAAAGAAAATTAGCTGCTCTCTCCGCCCTCTGGACGGGTTCGCGACCAACACCCACTTTGTTCAGCGCTTTCCCTGCCACCTCGTTGCTTCAAGGCTCTCAGCCACTACTTTTTTCAGTTTTAAACACTCCATGAAGATCAGTGGAACAGACCATAAAACCATAGTAGATTTCATATTCTTTGTAGACAGCAGATTTCTTTAAAATTGTAAAATCTTTCAATGAACGTCATCTAGTTGTAATGTTTTGTATAACTTTTTCACGAATTTTGGCATGAAAGTCTTCAGATCCATAAATACAGATTGAAATCGCCGTAACTAAACAGTTTCCATCACCTACAATAGGTATTTTACAATATTTTTGACACGCCATTGTGATGGAACTTTCGGGATCTATATATTTAAAATAATATGGTACAACCTTCAGACAGTTTGCCAGCCACAACCACTCAACGCATTTCGATAATTTTTATTTCATATGGAAGCTTATGACGTCTAGATTTGCAATGAAGGGTCACCTATCTCACACCACCCTCAATTTTTGAACAAAATCGAATAAACACTTCCCCACTGTACATTGTCTATGCGGAAAAAACCTTGTAGAAATCCCCCAGCCCCAACCACCAGACCGATTTCGACAATTTTTATTTCTTATGAAAGCTTATGATGTCTAGATATGTCATCAAGGGTCACCCACCCCATTTTCGAACAAAATCGAAAAACATATAGAGAATGTATGGTGGAGAAATGTTTTTTCCAATTCCATTCGAAAATGGGGGTAGTGTGGGGGTGGCAGGCGACCCTTCATCGCGAATCTTGACGTCATAAGCTTTCATATAAAATAGAAATTGTCGAAATCGGTTGGGGCTAGGGGATTTCTACAAGGTTTTTTCCGTATAGACAATGTACAGTGGGGAAGTGTTTATTCGATTTCATTCGAAAATAGAGGGGGGTGGCAGGCGACCCTTCATTGCGAATCTTGACGTCATAAGCTTTCATATAAAATAGAAATTGTTGAAATCGGTTGGGGCTAGGGGATTTCTACAGGGTTTTTTCCGCATAGACAATGTACAGTGGGGAAGTGTTTATTCGATTTCATTCGAAAATGGAGAGTGGTTGGGGGGGGGGGCCGGCGACCCTTGATGGCATATCTAGACGTCATAACTTTTCAAATGAAAAAAAAATTGTCGAAATCGGTCTAGTGGTTGAGGTTGATGGACTCGGTGAAGTTTTTTTACCAAATTTTTTTAAATATATAGATTGAGAGCAAAAAACTTACTGATTCTGCCCAAACATATTTCTTGACCAAATTTAGTTAATACAAGATTTCCTTTAGAGCTTGAGGAAGCCAGTGATATTCATTTCTAATTTCGATTCATTAAATTTTAAACCAAATATTTATCGAAAATAGACACAAATTGAATTGCAGACTCCAGATGTGACAGACAGTGATCTTTAACTGTAAAACTGTATAGTTTTAGAATATATCAAGCAATTCTTTAATATTATTGTTTGTGAAAGTTTCTACTTAATGTCGGACTACATACATATAATTGGAAATACTGTCCTATGGTCATAATCATAATTTAATTTCCATGCTACAGTGAATACACAGAATATATTTTTTACATCATTGCATGTCTGCTCACTATTTTATGCCTTTTATTTGATAAATTATAAAAAAAAACATTTTGACAACATTTGTCCTGAAATTGCATTTTATTCCAATACTTTTTTCTGCAC
This sequence comes from Araneus ventricosus, assembly GCA_013235015.1. Taxonomy (NCBI): domain Eukaryota; kingdom Metazoa; phylum Arthropoda; class Arachnida; order Araneae; family Araneidae; genus Araneus; species Araneus ventricosus. The sequence continues at coordinate 21,198 of BGPR01013115.1, forward strand.
ATAAGATGGAATTTTAACCTAGGTTCTGCTATTCCTTGCATATGGAAAGATACTTCCTTTATTTTAACGATTGCGATACTCACCTGTGTTCACATGTTTGTTTGTAATAAAACTACTTTGCTTGTATGTCTGAGAAAAATATAATTCATGGTAGCTCATTTTCGGCTGAGGATTTTTTTTTCCTTTGTAATTTCTTCTGAAGTATGACCAAGAAGTAATATCAGAACAAGTTATCCATAGTAAACATAAAAACTTTTAAAATAATAATTAAATATATTTTACTGACTGAAGAATTGTATTCTTCAAAATTAACTCATCATACTGTCTGATTTCTCTACTTTCTCAAACATGATAAACTGCAGAAAAGGCAAATAAATTTTAAAATTCATATAATCACTATATTGTTAGGGAATAATATTCACACTTTTGCTTGCTTCATCTTAAGGAAGCAGGCAGTTTCTAATGTTTTTGCTATATATCTAAAATAAAAGCATAATCAGATGTCTGATACCAGATAACCTTGCATAACACATATATTCTCTGTTTCTTTAAATATTTTATTTTTCTGATTAATATTTCATTTTGAAGTTACACCTCATTATTTGATGAAGAACCTTATAATTTTGGACCACAGTCATTATGACTGCATTGTAATTTAAATCTGAAGCCTTTTTACTTTCTCGTATTCGAAGTATGCAAAGAGAAAGTATTGTAATCATCAAAAAATTCGAACTCGAGATTTGGACGAATCTCCACATTTTAGACATCCCTGAGTCTGAAAAACACAATTTCGGAATTATGTCTGTCTGTGTGTCTGTGAACATGATAACTCGAAAACTATTAGAGCTACGAGGATGAAATTTGGTGTGTGGTCTTTAAACATAATTTGTAGGTTTCTATCAAATTTTGGACAAAATCCGTCAACGGGAAGTCTGTCTATTTGTATGTCTGCGGTCATGTGAACGCTATAACTCAAAACTTAAATAGCTAGATGGATAGAATTTGGTACACAGTTTTATCGTCATGAATGTAGGTCCGTATAAAATTTTGGGCCAAATCCGTCAACAGGCTGACTGTCTGTCGGTCTGTATAATCGCATACTTGTTTAACTCCATGCGCATGCGTAGTAGTAGAAATGCCCGTGCAAAGAAGGGACACTCCAAAAACTTGACAGTTTGCCAAAAACCAATTCTGGCTGCGAGATTTTGTAAGGAAGCAAACATTTAAGGCGTCTCGTTTTACTTGCGTAATGGAAGCAATCTCTGCGCATGCACAAGCTATTCTCCTGTTTTCTTCTCCGTACGCGGAACTCGCATTGCTACAGTTTGATAAAAAAAAAAAATAAATAAATAAATATTGCGAAGTTTTAATACATACGCATCTTTTTGAAAATGATTATTCACCTCAATATTTTACTATCACTATAATCTACAATGAAAAACCTTCTGATAGTCATTGCATTCTGGATTACAGTTGGTTCGAACTTTTTATCAACGCAGGGGGAAGGGAAATGACAAATGTTTGAAAAGTATACAAGAAAGTTTAGGGGAGGCCACTCCCACTGGTTATCATTATAGTGAATCCGTACCATCAAGTAACTCTTTTCTTATTAATTTTAATATTTTATGTATAACAATACTAATAAATCTAGCTGTTGCCAGTTGCAAATAGAAAATCTTTACACTACATCAAAAAAGTCACCCCTGACTTCATGACATAATCGGATTTGAATTTCTTCCTTCTTTGAAATCCTGGTACAAAATCGAAAAATACTTCGGGACATTTCTGAATCAATATTTAAGTCATATCTGCTCTGAAAACTTTGTTTAGTTTAGATTGAATTTAAAAGAAAGGACCAAGACAAGTATTGGGAGATGTATAAAAGGCATAATAAAAGTTTTTTATCTGTGTGACATTAAATTACTATATGTGTTTTGTCTGTGGAATTACTAATATAATAACCCAAATCTCTTGGTAACGCTCTGACGTCACCAACAATAAAACTAGAGCCATAGCACTGCGAGATGTTAAACAGCATTATTTCATTGTTAGAGAACCTAAATTTCAGTAATTTTAAGTTTAAAAGAGTAATTGTTGTTCTAATTTCAAATTCAATAGCTCTAAAATAGTGAAATAAAATTTGTTATCGATTGATATAAAATTTATCTCGCTATGAACAATAGTTCCCGAGAAATTTTAAATTATATTAATCATATATTACAAATTAATTTCTGTTTTTCAATAGAAAGTAGTAAATTATGTCAGTGGTATATCATGTGTGTGATATAGTTTGGACGCCGCGATGCATCTCATTATTTATTGCAATCGTGATGATATAGTTTGATAATATTTTTTGGCAACATTTGACAAGCAGAGAAGTGCTTTGTTTTGAAACTAGATTTTCTATCTACTAGATTTTTTTTAGACCAAGAGGTTTTTTTGAATGAAGAAATATGTAAATAAAAAATATATATTTCCTGTCATAAAACATATGTTTATTTTATTTGTTTTCAATTAATGTTAAACATTTCTCTTGCATATATATCTATTTAAATACGTCAAATTTGACTGGAAATCTCTCGACTGAAGAGGCAATTTGCACCCGTCATACCATGATGGGTGATTTTCTAGTATTTATATTTTAGAAGTAAGAGCTTTAACAAAATGATTACTTTGATGTACTAAAAGGTTTATTTTATTTTAGTAACATTCCTGCAGTTGCACAGGCACATGTTGCTCCTTTGAAGGCTCCTGTTGTATCCAAATCTTCTCAGCCTAGATGGGGAGGAGCTGATGTGTGCCCTCGCTGTGGCAAAGCAGTTTATATGGCTGAAAAGATGATGGGTGGTGGATCGGTAATGATTTTTGTTCTTTTGATGAAATTTTTTATTTATTTAGTTTACTGCTTTGGATATTGTTAACATTAATTATTTTTTTATGTAGATTTACGTCTCACCATAGTGGTCGAATGGTATGCCAGGAAAGGAAAAAATTATGATACTTTTCGCGCTAAAGTTAAACGCTTATAGCTCCGCAACCAAATAACATAGAGAGTTTGTTTTAGTTTCATTTAACGGAGAAAGGTTTACATTGAAGATTGCAAAAAGAATTTTAGAATTTGTAATTAGAGTTTAGTCACAGTCGAGCTGCAAAGTTGGTGAAAATCATAAAAATGTTTACATAGTTTATTTAAAAATAGTCACACTAGACTAGTAGTCACTATAGAATTAATAATCACATAGAGCTACTTTATTCACAGAAAGTCACAGTTGAGTAAGGTAAGTAAGTCTACGCCCCTCAATCCCAGCGGTCATTTTGCAGAGACAACCTCCCGTCGATTTTTTTCAATACTGCTTTAAGTGCATTCTTTGGCTTCTTCAGGCCCTTTGAGTTGATTACTAAATAAAAAAATAAAATGTGATGCTCTTATTTATTGCTGCAATATTGTTGTCACTTGCTATTTGGTATGTAAGCATGAATGCCACTTCATTGGTATTACTATTTGTGATTGATTGATATGCAAGAAACATGCTATTGGCGAACTGAAGCTTTTGCATTTGCAAAGGCATAGTCTTTTACATTTGGGATAATGAGCAACTGTAAACTGTTGGAGTGTTTGTTTTCTGTGCATGCTTTATTGCCTCCATGATGGCGTCATAGTGCCTCTTCCTGGGCCACATGTAACACTTTAAAAAGCAGTTTTCTGAGATCAACAGGGATGCACATGATATAGAAGGTGTTGGATGTACAAATAAAATAAATTTCTTGGTCTCTTAACTGTGCTTAAGAACTAACAAATTTTTCCCTCTTCTTTTAACGTGTTTTCATGTAATCTCACCATTTTTTTTTTATATAGGCTTGGCATAAGACAACATGTTTTAACTGCAAAGAATGTCACAAGCGATTAGAATCTATGACGCTTTGTGAAAGAGAAGGAGAAATTTACTGCAAAAGTATGTGTGATTTTGTGGTGTATATTTTTAACCTGTCTCTCTCTCTCTAAACATTCTGAAGTAAATATTGTGCAGTAATATGACATATTTTCTGTTAGTTTTTGTAAAATAAATGTTAAAAGAACATAAATCTTATGTTTCTGATGATATGTGATGCGTCAGCCTGAGGAGCATGACTAGCTGAGTGATCCCAGATGTCTTTCAGGCAATTGAAATGGTATAAATTAACAGGCTGGGGGAAGCAAAGTCACTTCTATATTTATAAATTATTTGTGCAAATAAAGTGGGGTGTCATATTGTTTGTAGTTTCTACTGCTATTGACAAAACTTTATACTTTTTCATTCCAGCAGCAATGCTACTTTAAATATATCAGTAGTATTACGTGTCCAAAATTGTATGTTGCAAAATAATTTTTGCAGTGCAATCTACTATTTTTTATAATTTTTGATGATGGATTATCTGTTAGGTAGCATAATATTACACATTATCTGTCATCTTTATTTGAAATCATTTTAGGAAACAACATTTTTTCCCCAATTTCTTCAGCATCATTAGAATGCTATGCAAACAGCATCAAAGTTAGTGGTTTGATTGCAAATTAGCTCTATCGGTAAAAAATGTTTACAATTTTCAATGCTGCTGAAATTACTTTTTGATATTAACAGACTCATCAACTATCTCTATCTCACCCTGGAATCACAATTTCCTTTGAAATAACAATAAAAAAAAATAATCAAGTCGGCTGGGGAACTCTTCTATTATTTCTACTGAAAAAAAGCACTCTTGTTAGAATGTTCTAAGCTCATGCTTTGGTGTGGCAATTCTGATTTGTTTTATGGTTGATCATCTCAGTTTGAAGCTGCACATGAGCTTTTAGGGAAAAGAGCTCATGATTTACAATGGTAGTCAAAATCAAAAGTTGAAATGAATTTTTAAAGCAAACATAATTTAAACATATCTGTGTGTTTTACCATAAGAGATTTAATATGTCATGGCACAATTTGATGTGTAATGATTATGTCAGAGTTTTTAATCTTCAGAAAAGGTACCATTTCTGAAATACTTTTAATTTCGAAAATTTTGTACCAACCCAACCAGATTTAACATGTAGCGTCATCATATATGTGGCAGATTTTTGGAGAAACTGGGACTCAGTACCATGATTCTCTATCTTTAGGTCTCTTTGGCCTATGTTAGCTTTAGAGAATCACAAAAAAATTAACCTTTATTTTCCTTTCTTCTTTTTGATTATTAAACTCTTTTAGATATTAATAAATTCATGCTCATTATCTAAGATTCACTTTCATTCTTTGCTACTACTTCAAGCCCACGAACATTAATGTTAATTAAGCTACATTCACCATTTAATTTGAATCTTTAGTTAGGATCCATTGATAAACTTGAGCATTCTTAAGAAATTCAATATATTTACATTTCTCATATTTATAGTTGAGACCTCTTCTCATTACAAATCAAATTACTGTAACTCACCGTGACTTCACATCTGGTGAACAGTTCTAATACATGTTTATTATAAACGATTGCATTTGTGCTAGATATACCAAATATTTATAATTATGATGAATTGATCTGAAGAGATGAATTATATAAAAGTACTGTCAAATATATCACCCTACTAAAACACAAATGCAATCATAAGCATAGTAGTTCTACTTTTTTGCAAAAGAAATCAGAAAGGCAATTGACAAGGAAATCCCTGATTAAGTGTAAGCAAAATAAATGAAGGAGAAACATGTACTTGCACATCAAAGTGCAACAGACTTTTCCAAAAATTCCTCAAAATATTTTATTCAAGAAAGTGGCAATATTGCCAAATAAAGTATAATAAGCCCATTTTATGCAAAAGGGAATATACTGTTTTTAATTCCATGAATATACCATAGGACTCGTCATGAATTGGGATTAGTGCAAGTTTTTCCCCACTTCATGTTATACAGTACTTTTATAAGAACTAATTGATTATAACATCAAGAATCCTCAAATATAAATGGTGTCTGTCTGTCAGATATGAAACTATGTTGTTAAAAAAAGTAGTAGCTTTTCTTGGCTTCAAGTATTTCTGGAAATTGTTTTGTGTAGCTATGAAATGTTAAAAATAAAATTAAGAGAACAATAAGTTAATGTTCTATTAAACATCTGCTTTTCCATCACTACAAATAAAGATCTCTAGATAGGATTACCATACGTCCAGATTTCAAGCTCATGTCCTGACTAGTGTCCAGAATTTCAAAATGTCTGGATTTACGCCAGTGAATGCGTCAAGAGAGACATTTGGTTGTAATTAACAAAATCTGATATATTTGTAAAAGCTGGCTTCATTCTACCCATGAATGAAAATTCATTTTTTACATTCGTTGTTGATAAGAAAGTGGATGATACCCCTTACCTAGGCTTATAGCTCATACTACAAATCAAAAGCTGTGGCTCTTTTGTTTTAATTCTGTATTTCATTACGATAATATTGTATATTTTTTGCATTTTGACGAATTTATGTTCTTTTTTCAATTCCTCAAACTCTGTGCTAGTATTATATATATAAAAAAAAGGTTGTTCGCAGCATTTAGAATTTTGTGCTATATTTTGCCCCCCATCCTCTTCGGTGTGTCTGGATTTCAACTAAAAATATTATAACCCTATCTATAGAGTATTGATGTTATAAAAACTGGTATCAATATCTTTCAAATGTGAGAATTGTCGCCTGACCTGGCTAAGTTCACCGCACTAATAGAATTTTTTTCTGAGTTTCAGTATACATTTTTTTATTTCATAAATACTTAGAATTTTGATTAAACAACGATTGCACGCTCAAGTATAATTTTTCACATTATCCCAATTTGTAATTAGAGTATATTCCTGTGATTCTATGACTGGCAAATTAATTCAAAATAAACTGTAGAATATGAAACAACATTACATTTTAATGTATGCAGTGACTTTTAAATCTGTTGTGCAAGAATCATAAAACAATGAATGTGAAAAATATTTGTGTACCTATGATACAAATAAAAAGTTCATTAAATTTCAAAAAAATGTATTTCTGACTTTTTTCCTGACATGCAGCATTTTGTGGTGACTCTGACTTTAATTCATCATTATAGTATCAGGATGTAAATAAATAATCAATAGTTTGTATGAAGAAAGTTTTATGTTGAGAAAGTAAATCTTATTTGAGAAATTCATCTACTTTTAAAAAAAAATCATTACAGAATTTCATTTAAATTTTGGTGAAACCTATGAATTATATTCTGATTTTGAGTAACTCTGTTAAATAACATTTTTCTTATAGATAATGCTTATTATTCCTTTTAAATAATATTTCTTCTTATTTGTTTTCAGCTTGCTATGGAAAGCTGTATGGTCCTAAAGGATACGGATATGGACAAGGGGCTGGCACTCTGCAGATGAGTTAGTCATGAGATGTATTTTGAATTTTTATTCAAAGGAATGTGTTCCATTAGACATGACACAATGTACAAAACCTAAGGCTGAAAAGGCAGCTACTATACTTTTAGATGGTTGCTTTTCTTTTTTTTTTTTTCATTGTATGTTTTGTCACATTTGATTGTCTGTACTTGCCAAATTCAAATCGACTTATTAATGCAATATATTTTGTTTATATTCCTTTAAATTGTAATTGAGTTAAGATATAATTATCCCAAATCTATGCTATAGATTAGACATATGAGAGATGATGACAGAGATGTGTTATCTAACCTCTCGGAATAAATCATTCAGTAAACTTTTACCTCTAACCCTGGGAAAGTTACAGGCATCTGACAGGCGCCATGCAAATTCTATTTTGTTGCTGAGTTCATGCATTCTCCTTCCCAATAAAAATGACATAAGATGTAGTAAAAACATAGAATAATGATATGAAAATAAAAAAATGAAGGATGCTATTAAAATGCATATGATTATTAAACGAGCAAAGAGGTTGGTGGCTGTCAGATACCATGTGACCTACCTCTGGGGTGTGACCTCTCCAGGGTTAATATTAAATGCAAAAGGGCAGTTCCAAAATTTCCAGTGCCCTTTTTGTCTTTTTAAAATATTGAACTTCGTAATTATATCACTGAGTTTAAAAGCTTAAAATTCAAAATTTGAAAATATTTCACTTTTTCAGTGTGTTTAGTTTTTTGCAGTCAAAATTGATTAATCATTTAGGTTAGGATTATACTGATGCAAATGTGTTAATATTGAGAAAGACGTGCATGAACTTAATATCTTTGTATTGCATATGCACTGCACATAATATATAGATGCTAGCTGGCCCAGTTTCTTGCCTTTTTTGCATCTGTTTTATTATTTTTCTGACTAGCTTCTACATAATATCTTGTAATCATTTTTTTATGATGGGAAATAATTTTATATCTTAACTCATTACGTTTTATTTATTTTTACTCATTTTCTAATCAAAAATATATACCAGTTTATATTTATATATGACATTAAAATGTGCTTATTAAATACATGTTTGCTAAAATTAATCAATTTATACTGTGTTTGTGAATTTGTTAACTGTAATCAGTGTTGATGTATCTTGAAATAACTAATAATTCTGTATTTATTGGAGGAAAAGTGTTTCCTCCATAAGTTTATAATGATCTTTTATTTTTTTGATGTTTTGCTATCAGTATGAAATATTTATGGTAAATATTAAAAGTATGGAATAAATTTACCAGAGTTTCTAATATGAAAAAATAGTTCAAACATAGTTTCAAATTTATAAGCTGTGATCATTTGGATAATTAGTGAGTATTGCTATGTTATTTGAAAGTCAGTATGCACTTAAGTTGCTTCTTTGCAGACTTTTGATTCTAACTTGCATTGTGTCTAAAAGTCTGCTATTTGAAATTCGTCATTCGTTTGTTACTGCATTAAATATAATGTCAAAACGATCTTGTCTCTTGGCAGTGTTGTTGTTGAAATCATAATTGTCATGAATAGCTCAAAATGCTGAATTAAAACTGTAACCCAATAATATGACAGTGGTAGGACGTGTTGTAAAATTTAGTGATCCCAAACTTATATTTTAAACTCTTTTTTCCTTTTCAGTTTTGCACAAACATTGAACATTTAGATGTTTGATGATGATAATAATTGTAATTAATAAATGCAGTTTTACTAAGTAAAGGTTTGTAAAGTAGGTCTAATTTGCTGCATTGTGTGTTTTATTAAAGAAGCAAGTAAATATAATTTTAAATCCTCATGACACCTTGATACATCGAATAATGTGTCATTTACTTTTCACCTATTATATATATATATATATATATATATATATATATATATATCATTTGGAAAAATACTGCCTTCTAATCAAATGTTATAACTGAATCCACAAAAATCTATTTAGAAATGAAAAGCACATGCACAATCCTACTGTAATTACAATTCCAAAGTATTAATTTACTTTGTTCCTTAACGTCTGATGTTGATTAAAAGGTGAGGAATTATATATAAAAGTATGTAGTGCAATGAGCTTCGATGTTTCTACAGTATCTTGTCATTTTGAATTAGTGGCCAAAATAATTACATCGTTATTGTTAAATATTTATGAATTCCAATATATATATGTGCTTGCAAGTATGATAAAAGTTCATAATATTAATCATTTTACAAATAAAAATTATTTTGGTAGACTGAGAATCGTGAGTTTCTCTTGATTAATAAAAATTTAAGACTACAGTAGCTTGTAGATATTGCAACATCGCTCAATATTCAGAAGCATGTTTACAATCGTTGCAGATTTTTAATACAAAAATGAATTTATATTGCTTGTTGAATGTTACTCAAAATACTAAAATCAGAATATTTGCATAATTAATCAAACCTTGTTTCATCATTTTTTGTTTACTTTATATTTAAAATTATGTAGATGCTCTGCTATTTTAATGCTGCATTTGTTTAAGTTAATTTCATTCCAACGAACTGAATATTCCAATAATTATATTTCTCTCAGCATTCCATTTTTGAAATATACTTTTACTTACAATTCCATATTATTTCAACTACCTCTTTCCGGAATCATATTTCAGGTAGTAAAAAGAATGTTCAAATATTCTTATAATTGATTTAAGATTGATTAATGCATACATCTCTATTCTGTTCATTTTTTAGAAATTAATATGTATATATTGCAAATAAAGTAAATCTGTGCAAATGCAGCTGTTTTTTTTCTTGTTTGTTATATTTGAATTTTTTTACAATAACATATTTTTTTGCAGTTTTTATCTTTAATTATTGCCATTTATGTATTTGAATATTTTAAAGTTGTGTTTTTATTGCTGGATACATGCTTGTTTGTATGACTAGTCTCCAAGTTTCAGCATCTTATCCCACATTAATTAAGATGCATTATTCTCCAATAGTGTTCTTTTTCTTGGACACTGTAAACTAAAAAAGTTGTGTTTAGTTTTACTTTGTTAATTACTTTTTGTTGTTAATTTTACATAAAAAATCTTTTGCTGCTGGTTTGTCTTTTTATGTTAAAAGCAGGTCTACTTTAATACTTAATAGATTATTAAGTTAACATCAATTTTCTCTTTAATTATTTTTGCTTCAAACCTAATGTTTATTTTTATAGTTTTGATTGAACTTTAATATCTTGAACATTTTTAGTGTGAAATGTACAATTTTTCTCTTTATTTTACTGTATCAATTGATTCAAAATATTTTGTTTAGATTTTTATGTTTAAATGTGGCAGCAAAAAATATTGTATTTTCTTTTGTTTCTTAATATTTCACAAGCATTTGTATAATTGCATAATTTCACATAGTGCACCATTTCTTTTTTGCAATTTTTTGTTCTTAGGGATAATAAATTTAATATGAATTGTGTACGTTACTTATATTGAAACACTCATAAATGCAATTAATTCTTGTTCTAAATTTTATGGTTAATTTGTAATTCAATTATTCTGAAATTATATTGTGCATTAAGATATTTACTGTTTAATTTGTTTACTTGTGAAACAGAGTAGTTTAAAATCACCTGTTTAAATGCAATTCCAAAATGTAATTCGTTAAATGAATCTATACATATATGTAATTTGTTGAAAATGATGTAATTGGGAGTTTTTCTTAGAATATGCATTAGAACTCCCATTGTGAAACAAATGTCTGGTTGAAAGAATATTTTTATCACACATATTAATAATGAAGTTGGCATTTTGTAAAAGACTTCACAAGTTTAAAAGGTACCTATATTATCTAAATAAAGTATTCACCAGAACTATTTTCAATATTTCGCAACAACTTATATACCTCTGCCTTAAGTTGTCAAATAATATCAGTTCATTATTATTAGTGTCCAGAAAAATAGCAGACTAAATAGAAATTTTAACTTCTGTCATAGTTTTTGATTTGTTATGAAACGCTAGTTAAACATTGTTTGAAGAGTTTTTCTCTTTTTAGGTCAAAGCAGATACTATTATAATTTTAATTATTTGTAGTATGTTTATAGCATATTTAGAAAATGATTAATATACTCTTGTTGATGAATTAACAATGTGCATAATAATTGCAGAATTGTTTAGCTCTACAAAATCCTGTTATTGTCACATAGATATATATTATGTGCACGTAGATCTAATACCTGTATTTTAATAATGAATAAAGTGCAGAATTATTTCCCTTTGTTTGGAGTTTCAATTTTTATAAAGTTTCTATTATTGGGTAAATTTTTGGGGCATTAAAAATTTTCACTGTAAAATGGGTCTTTGAATGTTAATTCATTAATCTAAAGTGACACAAATTTCAAAATTGATTTTGTTGTTTTAGCTTACTCTGTAATTAAATAAGTTCATCAATGTGTTTTATAGGTACTTACGTATTAACGCCACCGAGGCTACAGATTTGGCGGTTTTTAAGTGTCGCTAAATTTGCCGGTTTTTGTACTTACGTATTAACGCCAATTTGGCGGTTTTTGTACTTACGTATTAACGCCAATTTGGCGGTTTTTAAGTGCCGCCAAATTGGCGGTTTTTGTAAACAAGATTGCTCTTTATTGGCGCATTACCGCCAATCTGTAGCCTCGGTGGCGTTAATACATAAGTACCGTTTTATATATACAGGGTGTCCGAAAATTATTGGACACATTACAATAGTATGTAAGAAAAATAACATGGAGCATCAGCATTTTTCCAATGTCGCATATTACTAACATGACTCTTAAAGTTTTGTTTCCCAGCATTTTTATTCCCATAATCCAAGAGATGGCGCATTTGTGACCTGATGAGGATTTTATGAGAAAATTTCAATCAATAGTCAGGCCACAACTCCCTTGGATTTTTTTACCTGGAATTATATGAAAGATTTTGCGTATCAGATCTCTTATACTAATTTACAGGAACTGAAATATCATTTCACAGCTGCTGTCCAATCCATAACTGTCCAGCTTGCATAATACAAGGTGTGAAATCGAGTTTCTCTTGGACATACTATGTATTACCAATGGATTTCATTTCAAGATTAATTAACTTTTGTAGATCTATTGTAACTTAGTTAAGACATTTTGTTTCTTCTAGTTTTTATTTTACATAATTTTGAAATTTTTCCAATAATTTTCGGACATCCTGTATAAATACACATACACATTGATTTTCAATTATTTATTGACTAATTTTGTATATTGACTGAACAAAATTTTTTTATTTGAGTTCATCATGAGAATCGGACAATGAAAATACAGTAGAATCTCCCTACAACGAAGTCTCCCTACAGCGAATTTCTCCCTATATCGAAATTTTTAATCGGAATGTTAAAAAACATTCAAAATATTCTCCGTGTAACGAAGTGGTTGTCTCCCAATAACGAATTTTTTCGGACGTTTATTTTTTCGATTTTTGTCATTTTTGAAGAAAGTTACTAATTTCTGTGCAAACAAATCGCTCACACGTGCAACCACTCACATTGTTCATTCCAGCGATAACGTCTCCCTACAAAAACGCTAGCTTTTAAAGGAGACAAATGTTTTGGAGGAAAGAAAAGCAAACAAAGATTCCCAATTTTGTTATGTGCCAACATGACTGGCGAGGAAAAGTTAAAGATGCTTGTTTTTGGAAAAAGTAAATCTCCAAGGTGCTTCAAAGGAATAAAATCTTTAGAAGTTAAATACGAATTCAACAAAAAAATCGTGGATGACGTCTGAAATTTTTGACAGATGGTTGAAAGCATTGGACAAGCAAATGGGACAACTACACCGTAAAGTTGCTTAAATAAGCGACAATTATCCAATTCATTCGAAAGATTGTGGAGAAAAGCTAAAAAATGATAGTGCCATTTTCTTTCCTCCTAACTGCACAAAAATTTGCCGCCCCTGAAACTCGGAATAATTAAAAATTTAAAAATGCACTATAGGAAATGAATCTTGAAAGAAATGATCAGTGCAATTGAAAAAAATGAAACAGTTCAAGAAAGCATCGTTCTTTGAAAAGCAATTGCAGGACTTTATAAAGTATGAAAATTTGGTGCAACTGCTAAAACAATCCGTAATTGCTTTAAAAGAGGAGGCTTCAGTAATCAGACAGATGACAGTGATTCCGACGACGAAGATGCGATCTTGGCCGACTTGAAAGAAAAATGGAAAACAGTAGAAGGGAATGGAAGAATAACAGATGATGCAACTCTCTCCGACAGTGTAGAAGTGGACGCAGAACTGTTAACTGCTTCATATCCTACAAATGAAGATATTTTGAAAAGTTTAAAGGACAACAGTAAATGCCAGGAAAATGACAGTTATTTCGAAAATGAAGACGTGATACAGCCAAAACCACATAGGACTGAAATGCTACAATCATTCGAAACCATTAAAAGAGGTTTCCAAATGGAAGAAAATGTGCTCGACTCTATTTTTAGCTCACTCATAAAATGTGAAATTTTTTATGAAAATTTAACATTACGAAATGCAAAGCGATTTAAACTAACGGAATTTTTCAAGTAAAATAAACGTAAATACATACTAGTACAAATTATTCTCTAAATTGGTGAATTGTCTTCACTTTTGAGCATTTTATTTATACAATAAAAATTAGTATAATTTTAACAAATTTATAATATATATGACTTCATTTTTAATTGAAAGTCATAATTAAATACTTTTGAACTTATCGCACCTAATAAAAGGTTTGTAACATTTACTTAAATAACTGCAAAAATCTCGTAATCTCAGTATAACGAAATTTTCTCTATAGCGAATTTTTCAACTGGAACCAAGCGATTTCATTATAGGGAGATTCCACTGTAATAGTTATTACTTATGACTGTTAATTTTCACTTTTTATGTCCTGGAAAATATGCAAAACCCAAAGCAATGACTGAAATTTGTTTTTACATTCATTGTACCATTAGCTAATAGAATCATTACTTTTTATGTTTTATTTGAGAGATTATTATTGGTTAATTGCATGGAATTAATTAAGAAAATGGAGTCATTCCTTTACATTTCATCTTCAGTGGTTTGTTATTAAATTCTCAACATTGTGATTGAAAGTAACTTAAGTAAATTTGTATCATTATATCCCTAAAAAATGTTTCATATCTTTAATGCAGGTAAATGCTTTGAAGAGGATCAAATGATATAGAAAAGAGCTGGCTTATATAACATCTTATTATTGGACCTGGATTTGAAGTTATAGGGTCCACCCATAACATGTCTAGCTTAACCTTAGTACAAGCACTCTGGAAATATATTAAAAAATTTAAATAAAAATTTCCTGTTTTGAGATTTAGTTCTGAAAATTTCAGCTGTTTCTTATATTCAATTGAGAATTGCCTAAATATAAAAGGTAAAGGAGAAAAAGTGACGTAAAAATGAAATGCTTAGAATACTTAAGCTGATTAATAATCCGATTCCTTTCCTTAGCTATCTTTCATAGTATATTTTTTATTGGAATTGAGTTATTCCATTTGCATATTATTTTCATTAGAGTAATCCAAAATGAGTGTGAAAATAAGCTTTTTCAATTTGGTTTCACATTATAGTAAGTTTTAATTGCAGAAATCACTAGCTTCGCTGGTTAAGTCATGACATAGCAGTGACACTATACTTTCAGATTTTTTAACTATTGTCATTTAAAAGACCTGCAGTGTGTTTTGCAGAATTTTTGCACCACATCTGGGCTGAGTGCTTGGAGATTTTCTTATGTATGTAATTAAAATAGGAGCCAATTTTCCTGCAATGATCTTCAGACAGATACGTCCAGAAACAAAGAATTGTTCAAAACTCACAAAGAAAGGTTCTGATATCTTACCTTTCAAATACTTCCTTGCTAGTAGCCATTATGCAGGGTGTCCACTAAAGTCACTTACCACCCTTTTAACTACCGAACGGTTGCAGCTATCTTCCTTAAAGTGGTGTCTAGGCATAGCAAAGTGACTGTGCGCTACTACATGAAACCACTCACAGCGCCACCTGGTGGAAAACGATGGAGTTAGCGTTATTATCTCTAAAACGGTACGAGATAAAGGGGAAAAGTGAATTACAAAGTTGTAGAGCATCATAGATTTAGTACAAAAAGTCACCTTTTGGACGTAAATGCTTAGAACAGAACGCTTAAAACACGCATTTGTTTGTTCGCGATTTCCTACACTGACACGTGACAAAACATTATATTATTAAAACAGAAATGTGTATTATAGTTGACGGAAAGCAGTTTGAACTCCAAATATAAAGGTATTTTGTGTCAATTCGTTTTTTTTTTTTTTTCCTTCTTCTCTTTCTAACATCTTTCTTCAATTAACAGTGTTGGAAATCATGAATAAATAAATGAAGTTTTAAGCTTTTTGTTTTCAGCATTCATGACGATAAAGTGTCTTTTTGTACTAAATCGATGACGCTCTACAACTTTGTAATTCACTTTTTCCCTCTATCTCGTACCGTTTTAGAGATAATAATACTAACTCCACTGTTTTCTACCAGGTGGCGCTGTAAGTTGTTTCATCCAGTAGCGCATAGTCACTTTACCATGCCTAGATACCACTCTTATGAAGATAGCTGCAGCCATTCGGTAGTTAAAAGGGTAGTAATGGACTTTAGTGGGCACCCTGTATGATGTGTACAGTTAGCTACTGTAAACAGTTCTTTGGGAGTGGATAAAAGGAAGGTTTTTATTTTGTTGCTTTGATTATTATCTAGTAATTAGTGAACATTATATGCATCTCCTCAAAGCTTTATGAAATTAATTTTCGTATTGAACTTCGATTTTTTTTTTTTTACATAATCGGAGAAAAAATAAAATATTTTTTAAATAATGTAGTATGATATCTCTAACAGTATATTCTTCTAAAAGACAATCTTCTAATAGTGTACATCGTGATACTTAAAATTTTTGTTAAAAAAAGATATGTGAATGGCATATCTTCATTGTTCTTGTTTGTTTCATTTCATTGGACGATTGATTGATTGAAATGTGATGAGATGGGATTTTTTGCAACGAAGGCCATTATTCCTTAATGTCAAAAAGGATGCACTCAATAAATGTCAGAAGACTTCAGAGATTGTAGAAGAATCCTAAGATGTCATTGGACTATGGTAAAAATAGTTAAATTGCGAATCCCAGTCGACCATAGCACTTTGAGACATTGCTATTGCCATTGCCATGGATATTATTCAATATATAAATTTATTTTCTAGCTTGTCATAACGTTCCAACCTAAAAGTAAATAATTTTAACAAAACACCTATCAAAAATGAGATACATATTTTTAAAAGTGTATTGCACTTTTTTATAAACTGTGTAGTGAGCAATATAAATTTCCTTACATAATGCAGAATAGGTATGTTAAAACTAGTGGCATCTCGGACAGAGAATCCTGCAGTGGTGAAATAATTATATCTCAAGAGCTGAATAATCTTCACGAAAATTATGTTTGCTTTAATTAAACAGAAAATCTTAAATTCAGTATAAGATGGTGTTGCAACTGTATGAGATACTTAAGTTCTTTTGTGTATGTGGAAATCTTTCATATTAAGCATTATTGTGAAAGTTTTCACTCCTTTGTGAAAATTGCGTACACTTCAATACAATATTGTTATGTATATGCCATGATCCATTGCATCTGTTATTATTTGCATATTGCAAATCCCATTAACTTTCGAGTTCTTTTCTATACCCTGTGTAAATTAGGATTTCTCATCCATTCATTGCTTACGAAGTAAAAAAAACACTTCAAATTCCCTGTGGTTTAATATATGTGTGGTTTTAAATCCGAAAATGTGCAGAAAAAGTAATTACATTGTCTATGACCTTGGGAAGGAATTAATAAAATTTTAACTGAAATATAACAAATTCTGCAAAACTTGTTTTAAAAGTGCTAACATATGTTTCTTCTCATTTTTTCTGTTACGATTATAATATTACTAGCAGTACGCGCACGGCGTTGCCCGTGGAATCAGGACTTCAACAAAATGAAAACAAAACAAAAAAACCACCCACAATGACATGAAAAAGTTTTCAAAACAAAAGATACACGTTATTTGATTTTCCCGCTTTTTTTTTTTTGCGATAACGACATTTTATTTGTAGAAAAGTTAATCCAAAACAATATTAAAAAATTGCAACGTGAAAATCATAATTATACTGCAAGCAAAGTATGCGAGATGAATAAATACGTTAAGATACTGCCGAAAATAATAATCAAAGTCAGTCAATTGAAGGTTATGACGTCACCTGCCCCGTCAGCCAATCAAATTGCAAGCAACGTTCCGGAAAAGTGGAAACTCGCTAGAGAAAAATAACTTTCAACTGACCAGGAAAAAATTAATTTAAAAAAAACGGAAAAAAGATATTTTAATTATTCTTGCTTTAAATTCGACAGAACCGTTCCAGTTATAAGCTGAAAAATAATTGAAAATAATAGTGTTATTAGAACGTCAGATTCTCAAAATTCAGTAAATTAAGTTGGAAGCTCAAAACAAACTTCCTTAGACCGAAAATTGTTTGTTCTATCCAATGGTGCATTGATTGTTTTTCAACGATCATTAGAAAAGTTACTACACCCGTAAACGTGACAAAAATGCCCCAAAATAACACAATATATTAAATAAAAAATTTTCTAGATTAAATTTTAAAATTCCGGCTTCGAGGTGCATTCAGTCAGCATTACGACTACCTATGTGCCAAATTTCATGGCTGTAAGTGCTATAGATTCGTCTGGACCTCGTAGACACACACAAACATTGCCTTTTATAGGTATAGATAAAAGTCTGTATCATATTATTAAAATTGGTATAGAAAGGAGGAAGTTCGTTTTTTTTTTTTTTTTCCTTTCTTTTTGTTAGTTCATGATTCTGATTTCCTGTTAAGTCACGTCCTCGTTTAATAATTTCGCTTTCAACTGTAAATTTAAAACGCTTTGAGGGCCGCGGTGGTCTAGTGGTAAGGTCTCGGCTTTGGAGTCGGAGGGTTCCAGGTTCGAATGCCGATTCCACTGAAGATCCGTCAAGTATTGGGCCTGTTGCACGATAAATCATACGTAGGGGGACAAACGTCCTCCCTTTGGTTTGGTGTGGAAGTTTGGAGACGTGGATGGCAGTTCAGGTGTCGTCATCTGACGGATGTTCAGAATTACAAGGTCCGTCCCAAAATAGCCCTTGTGTTGCTTCAAAACGTCACGTTAATATAACCAAACTAAAAAGCGTTTTGAGGCACGAATCCCTGAATATTTAAGCACATGTCTTTCGAATGCAGGGGTGGCGCCAGAGGGGGCCCGTCGGGGATGCTGTGTCCCCCTATCGGGGAAAAATTTTGTATCCCTTCGGGGAAAATTTTTGTACTGGGTATTTGACTGTGGTTGTTAAATAATAATCTGGCGAAAATTTGAGACCAATTTCATTCACTCGTCCCCTCTGGCGGGCAAAACGGGCCCCCCGGGGGGGGAAATGGCCCCCCCCCCCCCCCCCGTCGGGCAAACTCCAGCGCCATTCCTGTTCGAATGACGTCCCGTTTCGAAGCTAGACGAGAGCTATTTTGGAGTGGAGATCAGATGACGAGGTCAACACCTGAGAAAGCATCCTACTCTCCAAGGTTTCGCTCCTTATCAGTAGGAGAACGTTTACCTCCGATGAATTTACCGTGCATCAGGTCACGTGTACTGCATATCTATGATGAAATCGGGTTTCAAACTCGTTATTCTCAGTTGTTGAAACTCTGTCTCTAGGCCGCTGTCGCTCCGTACGCTATGACGTTATAGGGGTCTATTCTGGTGCCCCCGGTTGGGTTGGGTTCCGTTGTTAAAGTGCGGAACCCAACCCAACCCTTTCCTTTAAAAGTGGCCACCCTCTCTAGCCTTCGTAATACAAAAATGTAATAAAAAACCAAATGACGATACACACACAAAAGCGATCTCGATATACAACAGTTGCGTTTGATGTCGATACTTATGTGGCTTAAATATCGAGAAGGACTTAACTTCGGTGCTATTAATATATCAAAAATATTCTATAGGGAGCGCGAAGATAGATTCCTTTTCTCCGGAGATAAAAGGAAAAGAAAATTCCATTCCATCCCATCCGCATTTATTCATCTTGAGGATGGAACAGAATGAATCCGACGTGTCACAAGCTTAAGTTAAAAAGCATTCGAAGTTAAGGATTTGAAATAACTTTTCAGCCCCTAACTTATAAGCAATTGCAACTATCGAAAAACTCTCGGTGTAAAAGGTATTCGTTATGATGAGGGGATAATTTGCCTAATTTGAATTATCTTCCTATCTTTAATCGTTGGAGAGTTATGGGAAATGGAATTTCCACACTCTTTGAGCTGGATGGCACATCTACGAACTCTACTACGATTTTCGATCTCTCTTACAACTATAATTCGCCGATTCAAATTCAATCAAATTACTCTAGCTATCGTGTTCATAAAATAACATGGACAACTTTGGGGGAGGTTCTAGAGATTATGATCGGAGAAACTATGTCGAAATTTTCCCGAAGTCCTGTCGTAAGAACCATTACAATAGATAGTATTCCTATGAGCAATCTATCTCACATACAAATTATATCTTAGCTAAAGTTAAAGTCAAAAGTAAAAGCATAAATTGTGAAAACAGAAAGTCTTTAGTAGAAAAACTTGGTCATTTAGAACTCACACTATGCTTTAGTTTCACTTTTTATATTTTACAAATGAAATTCTTTGTCACGTACTAATTAACAATTAATTTTTAAAGTCTTTATACATATATATATTTACTTTTAATAGTCCTTTAAGTCTGCGATACCTCTGAAAACCTTACCAATTTAATGCAAAATGTCAACCAATTTCCATTCCTTTAAAAAGAAAAAAAGATGAAATAAAACATCACCGTCGCTATTTTCTGCTACGTGCGATGCTTTTAATTAATAGCTTATTTATGTATAATTATTATAATTAATTATCGTAACTAGATCCAAAAAAAGGAGAGACGGTGTGGGGGGGTGCGTCAATTCTGCCATCCTTTCAATTTCCTTGCTCTGTGATTAATCCTAATCAGAGCGTGTATGCTTATGCCTCGCAGTCATAAGACTCCTAATGAATCGCAGGACTAGGCCTACCCTCCCCCTAAAACACCCCACGGCCCATAGGCCTGCACGTGTAGGGGGAGGGTAGGAAACAACAGTGAATTTAATGAAGCGACTCCATTGGAAAAGACATGAAGTGACATGGGACAACAGTGGGGCCTTTTATTAATTGCATTAATTAAAGAAGTCTAATTAGCCGGCTATGTAAATGAATGTCTTCTTATCGCGGAGTATGACGAGGTAATTATAGCTGGAGGCACAAGGACTGAGAAAAGGGATCTCTGACGTAGATGAATGGTGGTGGAGGTGGGACTTGGGACAGCAAAGTTTTGTGACGTTTAATGCAGGTGTGAGGCCTTTTTTTCGCACCTTTTTTCCTTGGAGGCGTTTTTTTCATAGAACTTTTTTACTCGCCTTAAGATCCGTTTTTTTCTCTCCAAGGCTGGGTATGATTTACAGGAAAGCTGTGGCCAACTAAGATTGATGCTTCTTTTATTATTTATTTCACTCTTGGTTTTGGAAATGATAAACGAGCTTTGGTTACTTTTTACCATGTAAAATTTCATTTTAAATTTTAGAATTGTAGTAAGAAGAAAAACTTGAGCTTAGTTCAGTGGTTTAAATTATTACATTCGAAAGAATGAATTTTTAGTCATTTAGACGGTTAAATACTCGTGTTCCAAACAGATTTTTTTTCTTCAGATTTTGGAACTTTATTTGCCACTCAGTGACCATTGTTATTCGCTTTAGTCATGATATTAGTTTTATATATGCAAAAAAGTAAAGAGTTCAGTAGTAAAATAAGTAATAACGATGTAGGAAATCATTTTAACATGAAATATTTTATAGAGAAATGAAATGATTAAAAATGTGCCCGCAGTGGCCTAGCGGTTGGAGGCGAGGCATTGCAGTTGAGGAACATGAATCAGGGGAAGAAGGTTTTGTTTTTTACCTTGGCTATGCTTTTATGCAGCATTATTTAAAAAAATAGAAGATTGATATATATGTTTTAGCAAAGAATTGCCTGCTGCGTTCGGGCTGGCTGC
>BGPR01013116.1:0-42718 GCA_013235015.1 Araneus ventricosus
CTGTGCTGATTCAGTTACGTGGCTTATAGTGTTCACATGACGGACACCACAAAACAGACAAACTTCCAGTTGACGGATTTGTCCAAATCTGATAGAAACTTACAAATTATGTTTTAAAGACCACATACCACATTTCATCACTCGTACATCTCTAAAAGGTTTTGGTTATTGTGGTCACGAACAGACACACAATTCCCAAATTGTTTTAGGACTCATTGCTGGAGATTCAACGATGGAGATTCATCAAAATCTCGAGTTCAAATTTTTTGACGATTTACTCTCTTTAACATGCTTCGTGTATACAGGGAGGCTAATGTGGAAAATCAAGATTACAGTACAATGAGGTGCAAAAAAAGGTGCTTTTGAACTACTTCCCGAGTGTTATAGGATGCAGTTATAAAATTTTCTACACACTTTTTTTGCGCAAAAATATATTTTTATTCATTTAAAATTCATAAAATTTCATTGAATTCAAAATCACAATATGCTTAGTTATAAAAATATTTGACAATACTTGCCTTATTGTTCAATCTGAATGTACTGTCTATTGTAATAAGTTTGAATCAGGAAATGGCCAACATTCTGACAGGAATTTAAAAGCCTTATATATAAATTTTTTTGTTCATATTTTAGTATTGATATCTTTAAAATAAAGAGCGTTATAAGGGAGAAATAGTTAAAGTAATTAAAGTAACTTGATCTGAATTCTGGCAAACGGACACAAAAGCATGAAAACAAAGTAAGATAAAATCACAGATAAACACATCATACAAATTATTCTTAAATAGGCTTTAAATCATCCCACAGACAGCACGGAATTTTTTTATTGCAGTTCATGGGTTGAGAAAATGTTTAATTATATTAACAAAAACATTGGCTCTCTTGTCGAGTCCCACATAATACTGCAGATTTGCTACTTAACCAGTGGGGAGTGGCCTCCCTAAACTTTCTCGTATATAACAAAAAAGATTTGTCATTTC
Organism: Araneus ventricosus; assembly: GCA_013235015.1. NCBI lineage: Eukaryota > Metazoa > Arthropoda > Arachnida > Araneae > Araneidae > Araneus > Araneus ventricosus. The sequence goes on from BGPR01013116.1 coordinate 981, forward strand.
CCCTCTCATGCGTGAATAAAAAATCGAACCTACTGGCAATCCGAATGCAACGAATATCAAGCCATTGCAGATTATAGTGATTATAAAATATTTAGTGATCATATTAAAAGAGATGCTTGTGCAAACTTACTTAATATTTATTTTCCATCACACTCCGGAAGATCCGCTATTATACAGGCAAGCGAAAGCATAACAGGAGATAAAACATTAATCACAAGCTCCGTCTCAAAGGACGTAATCCTCCTTAATATAGGGTAATGCGTAAATATAGCGTGGAATGTGGAGGCTGAGAAGCAATAAGTACGTTAAACCATCTGGTGGATCAACTGGTTGATAGTTTGGCCCAAAATTTTATACGGATACTACGTCGCGACGATAAAACATTATTGCCAAATTTATCGATCTCGGCTTTCAGTTTTTGGTTATGGCGTTCAACGCAGCCTCCAGGCAAGACAAGAAACCAGACTTTAAATGGACAGTTTGTAGTTGATAGAAACTACAAATTATGACAAGTTTACATACCAATTCATCCCTTTATCTCTATGGTTTTCGATTATCGTGTTCACAGACACACCTCGAGACACACAGACACACACAGTTACACACAGAATGAACCTGTTCCAAATTGTGTTTTCGGACTCAAGGAAGCGTGGAGATTTAAATTAAAATCTCAGGTTCAATTTTTTAGACGTTACAACCACTTTCTCTTTTGTGCTTCGTATGAGAAAGAAATAAAAAGCTAATTTTCCGTCATTTTGATAAATTTAGAATTAATACATTACACAATTGCTGACGAAAGTGTATTACATGATAAAATGATGTCTTATAAATAATTGCATCAATAACTTCCATCAAATTAATAGCCAGAAAGTAATTGTATGAAGATCCAACTTTTATTCAGGCATAACCACCGCCAAAAGTGATAAAGTGTACTATAATGATATTTTCATATGTTTTGAAAACTGGACGTCTTTATCTTGAAATTCGAGTTATCAAATTAACCCATTATCACCAAAAATAATTTAAAACTATTAGATTACAATAATTCCTATTAAATTATGTTTTAACTTCAGATACTTCATAGAAGAAAATCTAGACCACCAGAAAAAGATTTTAAATAAATATATATATAATCGATACAGAAAATAAATATTTTGTTTTGCAATATTAAGACTTCTAAAATATATTAAATATCAAAATAAAAGGTTGGTTTCTAATTAATACATGACCTCAATTCACCGTTTAATAAAAAAATTCAAAATAGAAGAGATTTTGACTTCACAATCTAGTTAACTGGTGTCTCCTTTACCTGTTGAAAATCGTTTAAACGTTTGGTAACTTTTACAGTTTCTGGTAAAGCAAAAAAGAAAACAAAGAGTCTGGTTTTTTTTGACGCGAGTGAAAATGTAGCTGTCTTAATGAGTTCGATACAACCAGGTATCATATAACTTGAGGGTTGGCATTAATCGACGATGTGAAATACTCTCTGTTGATGTGGCCCATTCTAATAAGTTATGGTTTCAGTTAAACTTATGGGCTATCTCGTTATAAACTTTTATTTGTTATTGAATATGTTTATAGAATATAAGAGTACAAAATAATTCCGCCTATGTTTCCCGAATCAGTAGATAAATGTATTTGCCAGACTATCTTTGAAAAATTCAAGAATTCACATAGTACATTTCTAAGATTGAAAATATCAAGTTCATAAAGTTAAAGAAATCTCCAGCCTGATGGAGAAGAATTTGGTTACATACATTCTGATTAGCAGAATATTCTTACTATAATGTAAAAAAGTAAAATTATACATTTAAAATTTAATTAAGCAGAAACAAAAGTTTTAAATAGAATGATTTTCCAAAAAGAACTTTAAAAGAGCACTAAATGAACTAAAAAATATATTTAGAAGAAAAAATTATCATATGGAAATTTTAAAATTCGAATTAAAAGAATCAGGGGATTTTATTCAAGATTAAATCATAGCTCACTTACACAGTTGCTCTATAATGCCCATTTCTGTGAATAAATCTTTTATACTAACAATGTGCTGTTTGTGATCTCAACGAATGTCTTCATTCAAATGAAAATACCTTTTGGATATTCCATTTCTTCAGTACCTATTTAAAGAGTCATAGCATTCAGTAACGTGAACTTTTCAAGAAAGTCAGGTTTTTTTTTATAGATCATAGAGCTGTCATCTTCAATTTTATTATAGCAGAAATCTAAAGGGAGAAGAATAAGCAATGAAAAAAACTATACATTACAGTGATGTATTTATTCATGATTTGAAGCATACATCATTTTTTCTACCATCTGCTATTTTTTAACGCCTAGGGTGATACTTTGTATAGAACACAAAAGATTAATGAATAAACTCTCTTCCAGTTAAATGAAACAATTTAGCAAACAATCATATGATATTTGTATTTTATAAAAACCACTAAAAAGCAATTTTAAAAGCAATAATATATGGAAAATCCAAGAGCGAATAAATACACAAGTATCCCCAATTATTGCCATACAGCAGCTTCAGAATACTATGAGCTAATGAATTTAAAGGAATAACAAATAAAAAAAACAATCAGGGGACAAAAAAAATCCAAGATATAGAAATAAAGTAGAGAATCTGGCAGTTGGATCTTATTTCCTTTTTCTCAATGTGAGATTATTTAGGGTCACAGGGGAACCAAATATTAGACTTGTGTTGGTTCCTCTGCAGAAAAATATCCTAATTTTGAATTTTAAAATCCCTGCAGGGGCTGATCCTTGATAAAGTCCAACTGCCAGATTCTTTTTACATTTTGTTTCTATTTTTATCTTGACTTTGTCCTCTGATAGTTTTTTTTTTCATTTGTTAGTTAATTTTTGAATTTATTAACAAAACCAATGCTAAAAAAGAAGAAAAGCCTTCAGTGAATGTTTCGAGTTTTAATGATTATTTCAACAATCATTAAATCTCAAATTCAAATGTTAAACATATTTTGTTTCTTAAACTGAATGAAAATATGAAACAACAAGTAGGACATTGTAGAAAAAATTTAAGAAGGTAAAAAAAGGTGAATTCATTTACAATAAAGTAGTAGGTTTTGCATGTAATACACATGATGTCACTTGTAATATCTACTTCAAAAAGTCAACACAACACTTATAACAAAAAATAAAATGATAATTAAGGAAAAACATGACAACAATAATAAAAAAAGGAAAATAATCCAAAGATAGCTCAAGTTGCATAAATAAACCCTCTTTCAATTCAAAAAATTGCATGTAAACAAAGGCTTTTTTGTCAATTGCCCTTTTGACTGGAATTACAAAACAAAATTTTCAAATTGTTTCTATATAAAATCTCCAACGTTCATTATTATGAAATGTTATTTGAACTTCTATATCTTCTGTTTGCCACCTATTCTATTAATCCTTCTTTTAGAGTAAAGCTTAACTGATGACCATCTTAATTGCATTGTCTTACCCTGTTAGAAAAATAGAATGACTGATCGGCTATTTAGGAACACAAGAGTCTTAAAACAGTTGAAAACAAGCAATAGTTTAAAACATATAACATTTAAAATTTAAAGTTAATACATTTCTATTCAATATATATATGGTTTCAAACATAGAGAACACAGCAAAAATGACTTACATGATGCCAGTTTCCATCATTCAGATAGCTCGGATTAGAGACACGACGTGCTTTTCGATCATAAAGGTTGATCACTGCTCGTCCTCCAAGAAGCATTATTGCAAAATGAGATACAGGTGAAATATGACCATTCTTAACTAAAGCTATAAGGCCATTTGGATAATATGTTCGCAAGTCAAAAGTTACATTGAAGCTGAAATAAAAAAGAGCCATTCATAAATGTAAACCTCGCATCTTTACACATAGAGGACGACATTAAAATATAAAAATAAAAAAGAACATACTCGTGTACAAAATCTTTTCTTCCGATGGGTACTTTGGCATGGCTAAAAAGTTCATCTCCGAAATTAACAGCTCTTTTTTCTTGGTTGTAAGAAGCCATTTCAGAGCATCTTTCAAGTGGCTGAACAATTCCTGCATAAGGGGGTTCTGCACCAAACCATTCTTTCTGTGTTCTACCAATACCTGCACCTTTGAAGTCTACAGGATTACTGAAGTATAAAATCCTACAATGGAACAATTATTCATAGAATGTTTAAAATACCAAAATGAAAGTAGGAAGCACATATTCGGTGAATTCTTGATAGTCAATTTTATAAAAAGAACAGATTTCCTAAATAATTTATTTTTTAATTTGATTACAAAGAAAATAAAGCAATGCATTCCAGTTTTAAAACATTTACTATAGACTAAACGTTAATATACAATTGTAATAATTATGCACAAAATAGTTTCTTCTCGATTTGTTACTGCTTACATTATGTTTAAAAATCCAGCTCTTATACATGAACTAATTAGAAAATCAAGAGTGTGTTTAAATCATTAATTTTTCTCTACGAATTTAGTTGTGTGGGTGTGTGTTAGTGCTCTACACAATAGACTGTTAATCTAGAGCTACCAAATTTGGCATAAACATACTTTGGAGGATGGGAATGTGCATCTTTTCAAGCTATCTTTTTGAAATTTTAATTAATTAAAAATGAAGTGAGATTTTGGCGTTTCTCCATGATATTTTCCAAAAATGTTATCATACCATAATAATTTATAGACCATTTTAAAATTTAAAAAATCTCTTGAATGATACGAATTTAAATGTCACACATTTTTTCCCCTAATTTTAACAAAGTTTTAAAAGTATTTTTTCATATGATGTGAAACAATACTTCTCATTTTTGTAATAAAATTACACTTAAATTCATTGTTTCATCGAATGTTGATAACATTTTCCCCCATTGTTAAAGCTATGGTTAGCAAAGTATGTTTTCTTTTTTTCCTCACTTTTACACAGTTTCATATTACATATCAATAGATTTCTTTTTAAAGCATGCTTTTAATAAATTTTCTAAACTTTTTAATTTAGTGTTAATTGCAGTAAAAGTAAAGGTTTAAAGATTATTTACTTCAAAAATATGTAATGATGAAAGTCTATATGCTCTTCCCTGCAATATAATTGAATGTATAAAAACATATTATCACTCTTTTATCTAAAAGATTTTATTTTTTTCTTATAGTACACTGAATTTTTTATTGAATCAGTACACAAAACTTCCTAAAACATTAAATAAATTATAAAACATATGCTACAGTACAAAAAAAAAATTAAATGATGAATTATTCTGCTCATTATGCTTACATTTTTTTAGGAACATATTTTGATTCAGCAAGCAAGTTATTGGATTCAGTTGCAGTTTAATTAATTCTAATAGTCAAATTATAATTCAAATGAGATGAGAGAGAATTAGGGAGGTGCATTGTGCAATGAAGAAAACAGATGTAAGGTTTCGATAAAATAGTATGAGTTAAATAGCTATCAAAATCTGAAGTTAAAAAATATTTTGCTGCAGAAACTATTAAGACCAAGTCAAGTAAAGAAGATTGACCTGAAATTCTTTACAACTGATAATCACAGCAAACCAGCTGGTCATCAAAGACGTCTACTTCTCTACTAATAACAAAGGAGAATGTGTGTGTGTTGGGACTTTACACAGCAGACCCCTGGACCTAGAGCTACGAAATTTGTCACAAACATACTTTGGAGGATGGAAATCTGCACCTCAGAGCCCCTTTTTTTTAAAATTTTAACTAGAATTTTAAATAATTATACATGAAGTGAAATTTTGACATTTTTATTTAATAACTTTTAAAAATATTACAGCACAAAAAGTATTTTCATACCATATGAAAATGCAAAAAATTACCTTTTCAATTATATGAATTAAGTTGTACAATTTTTTTCTCTAATTTTAATACATTTTTAAAAATATTTTTAGGCATAATTTACAGCAATACTTTTCATTCTTGTAATGAAAATCAAACTATTTTCATTGTTTAAACAAATATTTAAATGCATGTTTCTCTTCCATTGTTGAAAGCAAAGGAATTTACTTTCTTTCTTATTTCATCAATTTTACTCTGAAATCTATAAACAAATTCCTTTTAGATAGTTAGAATATTAGGAAGTACATCCAGTACAATTAAAGATGTTTTAATTCTTTTTATCAGTATGTTTTAATCCAGTTAACATGTTACCGATTGTAAAATAAGCCGTCCATTTTAATGTTGAAATCAAATGTGTATTTTGCATGAGGAATAAGAAAGTAAAGTTGGTGCCAACAGGGTGCAATTAGATGTTATATTACACAGAAAGCAACTTGACTCCATTAGGGATGTTCATGTAGACAATGAACAAAACAAGTGCAAGACCACTAAAAGAGCATGATTAAATGTCTACCAAGATTTGAAGTTTAAAATTACGTTGTTAAGGAACCATGAATATAAAATGATGAAAGATTCAATTGAAATCATACTCTAGGCGAGCAAGATAGTCTCCGAAAGCGACTAGTCTTAAATAAATATAATATATTTTGAATACAATAGAATAATTTATGTAGGCCTAGAACTGTCAATAAATTATAGAGGAAGGGTGGTTTAAAAAAAACGAATAAAACCAAAAAGAACCATCAATGGAAACTAAACTATAATAATTATAATAGCATATTTACATTAAAAAATATAATGCTCTCGATACAAAATTGGTAAAAATTAATGAAGAATATTGGAAAAATAATTAAGGAAGAAATGTCTGGAAAAAATGCAGATTTTAAAACTTTTAAAAATAAAAGAAATCAACAATTCTTTAACTTCCCTCTTAAGATAAATGGTCATTTTTAAAATAGGAATAAATAATTTGTTATTAAATAATTTTTCAATGGAAGGTTCTTTTTTTTATTCATCTTAATTATAAATTAACAATTTAAGAGCTTAAAAACAATCAACTAGAAAAATTAGAATAAATTTAAAAATGGAATCTTAACTTAAACTTTAAACAAGAACAACAAAAAAATTTATTTATAAACAATAAAATTCAGAGAAAAAATTTTTAGAAAGGAAATTAAATAAAATATATACAATGTTTAAGCAGCGTGCAGCATCAAAACAAAAAACAGAGAACAATAGAAATCAATATCATACAAAGAAAGCCAAAAAACAAAGATAAACTCAGAGGTAATCGAATAAAACAAAAAGCAAACAAGAAATCCATTCTAGTCCATTTTTTCAATGGCTAAGAACTTGATTAACAATTAGAGATACTTTCACATTTCTGTGAACAAGAAACATACTTATTATTGAAAATGACATCTTTTATGGTTCCAAACAAAGGAGTTGCAGTGGATAGCATAGAACTGTATTCTATTCCTTCCCTGAACCCTCCAAAATACAATCCTCGCTGAGGTGGAGCATCAATGTCTTTTGATCCTTTAGGCAATCGGTCAGATCCCACCTCTTCATCATCCACTCGCATTACAACTCTACAAAAATAATAACATTTATATATATATATTTTTAAAGTTTCAAAACAACCTTAACAAGCGGAACGCAATTCCGGCACACTTTTTTCATGAGAAATAAATAACAAAAAATTGTGAAAACATCCTTAAAACAGCGTGATTTTTGTCACCCATGGTAGAGCGTGCCAGTTCTGCTTTTAGAGCATCCTGGCACTGCTTATTTTGCGACTACACCACTGGTTATTAAGTGAAACAAAATGTGTTTGCATTCAAGAACTCCAAGCAGTAAAAATTTAATGTAATATAAACAATGGTTAAATAAAAGGTTGAATGATGTCTTCTTTCCTAACAATTGAAACAAAAGTAAAACTATTTTGAAAAAAGAAAGGAAAAGGTTAAAAACACAAGTTTGGATATGTATGTAAAAATACTAGATGCACAAATTTAACAATTTTTAATTCTGATGTTATTTGATGGAATTGAAAATGTAGAATTAAAATTCAATCCATTTATGATAAGAATAACAATTTTTCAAAGCAAACTTATAGCAAGATAAAACAATATTTGTGAGTTAAAAAGTTTTACATTTTCATTGTGGTGACTCACCGATTCAGAAAGGAGGTAATCCTATAAAAATGGTTTTTTTAATTGTAGTTTTCTTCTACTGACACAAAATTTTTACATTCAATGTCAAATTTAAAATTTTTCTGTATTTATGCAGCATTTTTTTTTCAGTATTGAATTCTGTTTAATCTGCTATTTTCCCAATTAATATGGGAGCATTGATTTATAACTGTACTCCAAAATATGTTCATTTTTCACTCTGAAGAACAATTATCATTATCTAATTAACTAAGTTGTAACAATTTCATTTCTTTTAAAGAATGTTATTAAAGATTTTTTTTCATACAGAAAACATGTAAATAACAGATGGCAATCAGAAATTCATGAAAATATTAAAGAGACAAGAAGAAATTTGCTTTTGAAAATTTTTTGAAGAAATCCAAGGAAGAAAGTATTCAGAAGAGGAGGGGAAAAACTGAAAGTAAATGAAGGAATGCAATTTTCTGAATTTCCTTAAGATTAAGGATAAGCAGTTCAGGCTATCCTTTATCTTTAGTAGCAGTTCTAACCACATTTTTTTATGTCAGAATTTCCTTAAGATTAAGGATAAGCAGTTCAGGCTATCCTTTATCTTTAGTAGCAGTTCTAACCACATTTTTTATGTCAATCCAATTTTACAGAAAGACACAGATTTTTGAAATAATTGTGAGGGTGGTGCTACAGCTCTGAAGCCCAATGGAATAGCTGCCACTGGATATAACAGGGTTACTATCAAAATTTCTTATTTTTGCAGTAGAAAAATGAGGAAATGAATTAAACAAATTTATGATGAATTTAAAATAATAATTTGGAGTTTAATTTTCCATTTTTTAATGAAATTCAATTTATGAAAGTTTTTTTAATTGTTTTTTTAGTTCTTTAGAGCTAGAATTTATTACAGAAGTAGTTTTAAAAATGTTTGAGAATCTATTTTCGAGTTTACATTTTGACATACAAAAATAAATGTTTTTTTTGCATCAGAAATTCAAATTCTTGTTTTCATGCCAAAGGTTTTTTTGATTTTACACACACTCATAAATTTTCACAATGAACAGTTCCGATTTCTAAAGTTCCTGAAAAAACTATCCTTTTTTAATTACAAATAGAAAAATTATTAATAACTAATTCTATTTCTTCCTATCAAAAATTGTCTGAATTTTTTTTATGCAGAAAAATCAATTTTGTATGCAATGTTTTTCATAAAATATTTAATTCTCTTATATAGGAAGAACAAAATAATACACAAAGAAATCAAAATTTGGAATAATTTTTTCCATAAAATAAAGTCTTTAAGAAAATACAATTTTGACAATGTAATTTATAACAAGCTCACTTTCTGTGTGTCTTTATTACAGTAACTGTATGATAATTTCCATCGTTGTAGGTTTTGTTAGACTCTATGACGGCTTCACCATTTCCCCCATCAAACCTTGATTCAATAAACCCATTCACAATGGCGACTGAATAATAATCCTAAATAAGATGAGAAGTAATTAAATGTAATCAATAATAATAATTATAATAATGAAAAGTACAATTTCAAATTAATTAAAAACAAAATTCCAATGAAAGAGATAAAAAAAAATACATAGTTGGAAGTTCCAAAAAAATTCAAATTTATTTGAGAATTTTATACTTGGTAAAAAAAATCTTTAAAGTATACGATAAAGATTGTCCTTAAAATGGAGTAAAAAATATTTTAAACAAGTGAAGCATTTTTAAGAGACTTTAATTATATAGAAAAAAATTACATTTCTTTTTTATTTCAAAATATTTTACATATTAAAATATGCATTCAACTTCCCACTAAACCTTGATATCGGAAATATTTTACATCACAAATTAGTTTCAAATAGTAATTTTAATATCTTTTAAATCAAAACACAAATGGGCAAAAACATTAAAATTTAAATATATCTTTATATGAAATTCCATCAATACTGTTTCTGTTTTAAGCAGCTATTCTGTAAAATTTATTGATCCCGTAAATACTACTGATTCATAAAAAAAGAAAACTGTAAAAACACAGAGCATTAACAGAAGTCTTTATATTTTCTGATAAGGCATCCTATCTACTGAGAAAATATTTTTTACGATGCACTCCAAATGAATCTTTCATTGTTCCAGATAGTAGAACAAGATTATACAAAATTATAAATAATAAATATTAATTGAATTGAGCTGTTAATTAAATTGTATTTAAATACACCTTATTTTATTTAAATATATAAAATGTCATAAAATATAAAATTACACATTTTTCGAAATGCATTACCTATACGAAAACATGAATCTAGCATGAAGACTGAAAGTCAAAAATACCACATCAAGGCTAAATATACAGAATAGCCCTTATTCTTTAAATATTTCACCGTTGTTCCTAAAAAGGTTAATACAATGACAAAAAAATAGTTACCCTTTTCTTTTTACCTTTCTTCCGCTGTCAAATGTAAGCATAGAACAAGAAAAAATGCTTATGAAAACCACAAAAAACACATTTCATTTGATGAATTATAGGCAAAAGAAAAGATAATTATAGGTATGAAAGTATGAATCACTTTAAATAATTGCTCTGATTTGAAAGATGCTAACTTTTTAAATGTAAGAAACTCCGTAAGACGTAGAAGAAAAAAGTTATCCAAATCTGACTTATCAACAGGGTTGTCGATTTTTTTTATTTTTTTCAAAAAAATCGATTTATTTGATTTAAATCAGATTTTTTTTATTTAAATCAAGATTTTTTTTATTTAAATCAAGATTTTTTTTATTTAAATCAAGATTTTTTTTATTTTAATGATTTTTTTAAAACTACATATATATATTTAACATTTGCATATTAGACAATGAGCCCTACAGTCATAGAATTATATATATATATAAGAGGCAAAACATAATAGAAAAACAATAAAATAAATAACAAACATTCATATCAAATTCGAAAGGCCTTGCGGCATAACTGATTCCAAGAAAATGTCAAACTTTTATATTTAGCAATTCACAATAACTTCATCCCCTGAAGAAACGTTATTGTGCTTTTATTGCGTTTTTCATTTCACATTTTATACTCTTTCATTTTTCGATTTATACTCTCTCTCTATATATATAAGAACATACCAGTCATTAAGCTGCACTTTCTTTTTAAAAAAACAAATTTAAAAAATTTAATTAAAAAAATGTAACAACTATTTAAAAAATATTAGTAAACTAAAATATAAAAATAATATACTTTTGAAATATAAGACAACTTTATTAAGGAAAAATATAATAAAAATTGTCATTTCTTGACTATAGATATATTATTGTATGTTAGAATATTGGAGAATTTTACACTCAGCTGTTCATTTGTTTCATTACAAACACAAGTTTTGAAGCTTTCTCTAATCCTAATTTGTTTCACCCAAAACATTAAATAAAAAATTTTTTAGATAAAATTTTTAAATTCAGGCTTCGAGGTGCATTGAGTCACCATCAGGACTACCTGTGTGCCACATTTCATGACTGTAAGTGTGATAGATTCGTCTGGACATTGCGCACACACTCACAAACATTGCCTTTTATAAGTATAGATCATAGTTTAAATTCCACTATGTAGATGTTAGTATTTCTTTTGGAGCATTTATATGCATTACTTAATTATCTTACATTTGAACATTATTGCAATATAAAAATTTTGTTGTCTCCAACACTAATTAGTTTTCTCCAGTATTGAAATGAAACTCACTGCATTTTACTATGTTCTTTCTTTGTGAACATGATCCTTTCACAATATTTATTTTATTTTATAAAAAAGGAGCATCTCATACTTTGCATTTTATTGTGTTGCTCATTAGAGATTTTTTTAACCCTTTGCGGCGAAGTGTGCCAGTTAATGGCACACCTCATTTCACTCACTTCTCAACCGTTAAATTCAACTATAAATGGAGAATAATAGGTTTAGGATAGGGCTAATAGTACTCCTTTTAGAATGTATATAGCAGTCTTATGAAATTTTGTTTTGGAATAGGAATTATTAGAGATAAAGTTTGGGAAAATTCCTTGACTCGGAGATAAGAAATTTTTCAGTTCTGGACGTTGAACAATTTTAGCAAAGTAACTCGAAAATTTTGCTCCAATATTCTTGAAGTTTTAATTTATAATTTTCTGTAAGATTCAACAATAATTTTTGAGTGTATCAAGGTGGCTGTATCTAAGGGGGTTTCCATGGGGGGGGGGTGCCCCGAGGGGGGGCCCCCCCCCCCCCCTCGGAATGAAGTAAGTTTTTTCAAAAACTTTTTTTTGTAGATTCTATGCCTAGACAATAAACTAAACCCATTCATGATGTTTTCTCATCATATTTTCAAAAAATTATTGCCTTTCGCCGCAAAGGGTTAAAATCTAATTTGCTTGTGTTCTCAAAAATAAAGATATGGAAAGTACTCTAGTTACATCAATTCAATAAAATATTTTTTTATGTTCTATATATTCTTTCTTTAAATATGCATTTAAAAATACTTTAAAATCACTATTTAAGGATACATGAACAATTTTATTTCATTAAAGCAGTTTAACTTGATATTTAAAATAAAGTGATTTAAATCCGTGATTTTTTTAAAAAAAATCAGTTGATTTAAATCGCGATTTAAATCAGTGATTTTAATCAACTGATTTAAATCACCGCAACCCTGCTTATCAACTTACCGGCCTCTTGCTCTCAAAGTTTTTCCCTGAATCAAATGTAGACAATAATAGAACAGCAGAATCTCGCATGGTTTGGAAAGAGAAACTAAAGCTTGCTTCTTGATTCAAAGGAACTCCTGGCATCTCTATAAAACCACTGCCTCTGAATCCAACAGATTTTTGAGGCTAAAAGGTGATTTTGTTCAAAATGTAGTATCATTATCACAAAAAATAAAACACTGCACAAAAAAATAAATCTATTAACCTCTATTTTGTACATACTCAAGCATTCTAAAAAAAAAATCTAAATTACCTTTGAAACACAAAAAAAAATGGTTTACACTAGGTTGACAAAATATAAAGGAGAGAAAAAATAAAAATTAAATAGTAAAAATGATAAGATAAAGCAATACTTACAGCATCTTTACAACTTGCTTCAACGCCAAATGAACTATTTTGCAAGAGATCAAGAGGGGTTGAATCTATTTGTAGATCTTTCATGCAACCAAAATATTTTTGGAATGTTATACCACTCCATCTAAATATCCAAAAAACAAAAAGTTTATAAGAAGAAGAAAAAAAATCAACAATTTAAGCAAAATTTTGGTATACAGAATGGGTAAAATAATGTACATGCAAGAAAAGGGGGGAACAGTACAGAGAAATTTGCTTTAAAGTTATCTGAATAGAAGTGTTTTTCCCTCTACTTGAACTTACAGATTTATTGTGAAATTAGGAGGAACTCCTCCATAATACAAGAAACTTTTCTGAAGTTCCATGGTTGATGGACTATTTGCTGGAAGTTGCCCATCATGATATTCATCCTCTACAGCTAAACGACCTAGAAATGGAATTCTTTCTGTGAGCAAAAAATTATTTAATTTTTATTGAGAAATTTTAAGCCAAATTTTTACATTGAGCTTTATACAACTGTCACCAGAAGATAAAAATGAATAATAAAGATAAAAGATAAGATGGAAGTATTTTTATTGATTCATTTATGTTATTTAAAATATGATAGTAGCAAGATATTTTAAAGGTGGAACACAATGTTTATAAGTCCTATAAAAAGAATTTGAGAATTACTTTGCAGATTGTATTTAAAAAAACTGTATTGCTAATTTACGAGTTTAAAAGCCTAGATTCCATTATTTTTTTATCATTTTTGAGTGAAATCAGAGTATAAAATTCAGTTTTCAATAGTAAGTTTTTACAAAGAATAATTAACTTCATCACTTTAATGCCTAACTATCTATTGCTCTTTTCCATGATGTATATGTATGAACAAATGTATTTACAAGTATCATAATAATAATTTAATATAAGTCACCTTGCAAATTCTCTCTTTCTGCTGCAAGTCGCACCCAATTCCCTGTATTGTATTTCTGATTCGTTTTTAAAACTGATCTAGATTGACTTCCTAAGTTAAATTGATACACTATGTATCCATCTCGAAGTTCTAATGATACAAAATCACCCTATAAAACAAAAATTTAAAAATTAGCATACCAAAGAATAGACATTTATGCAATAAAAGCATATGAAGAATTGAACTATGCACTGAAGAATAACTCACATTTTGAATGTTGGGGGCAAAAAATAACAAAGCATCTTCATCAAATGTTTTAAAACGCAAAGTCACAACATAAGATCGCCTTTTATATCGTTTGATTTGTGGGAGAATAGCATATCCATCTCCTCTGAAACTATATGCTGTAAAATCAGCTTCTTCAGCAGCGCTAAAGTATACATTTAAAAAAAACATCAATTAAAGATTTCACAGATAAAACTTTACTATATAGTTTAAAACAAATGATAATAAAACTGAACTGCTTAAGATACCATAATAAAGGTTAATTATAATAGAGCTAGTGTTTGCGTATCCTAGTAGAACAAGTTATTGTACAATATATATATATTTTCAATATTATTCAACATATATATTTTAGAAATATTGTAACAAAAATTCAGAATATCTTAAGCTACTCAAGTACATTCATGCTTCAAATTAATATACATGATGTTGCATATAATTTTAATGAGCATTACTTTTCAAAAGGCTTTCCTCACACTTATAAAATTAACATTATGAAGATTAATCATAAATGCTTAAGATATATTAAATCTATCAGTTCCATTTACTATCTAATTTTAGTCTAAACAGATAAAATTTCGGAAAACTAACAAAAAATTTCATTTACTGGCTTCTGAGTTTATCAAACTATATCAACAAACAACTCTGAAACAGCTTTGTTATAGCAACTTGTGGTTAACCATGTACCAAAGCTAGTATATTTATGGTCTAACAATTACTAAGGTAATTTGTTTCTCAAATAGGCATGGAAATAAGCTGCACTTTAAGTAACATTAAAATATAGTCATCAACAAATTAAGGTGATAGTACGAGAAAAGTCCCCACTTGGGTTTGCGACTTTAGAAGATCTATTACAGACTATAAAATATTTTGCACAAGCATTTTAGTTGCATAGTACTTTAATACAACTTCATAAAAATATTGATTTCTGATAGTTATTTATGTTAAAATAAACTTTGTGTTAATAAAATATGGGTGCAAAATGCAATTATTATTTTTTAACCATGGCATATAAGCATATATTCATAAATATATATTCATAAGCATATTTTGAAAATTGTATCAAAATTCTATTTTTAATCACAATTCCTGAAGCAACCAATTGTGCTTAAATGCAATGTGAAAAAAATAATCCACTTGACAACTTTCCCTATTTATTTTGAGAGTTGCATGCCACGTGATAAATACAGATACGCGATAGATATGGCTTGAAGTGAAAAAAATGTTATTGGCAGATTAATAGAGCCATGTGATGCATAGAAACATGTAATATGCATCCCCAAAACCAATAGCAGCTTTCTGCATATTGGCAATTTATCCTGCCTTCAATTATAATGATATTTAAATAAAATAAATAAATAAATGCAAAAAATACTAACCCTTCTTTACACCCATCACAACCTTGATTTGTAATAAAATTCCATAGCCCTACTTTCTTACCCTCTAAAACTACTTCTGAAAGACAACCTGCAAAATTTCTGGCTTTCAGTTCTCGAGGAACCTAAGAATATTAACAAGTTAATCAGTTTTCACATTTAAACATTCTTCATGACAAAATCAAGCTGTGAAATTATACTAAGTTAAAAGGTACGCACACGATAGCCTTTTGGAGTTCCACCAATGTAAAAAAATGACTCGGAATCCAAGTCCATTTTTGAATATCCTGCAGGGGAAGCACCAGTAACTGCATATGGATCATTTCTCTGACCAAAGGGAGTTGGTTTCACACTAAGAGTGGCAACATTACCAAATCTATAAAGAAATGGGAGAGAGAGAGAAATTAAAATTTTGAATTGCTCAGCAATAAAAAAAAATCTAGATGAGAGAATCACTGCGGAAATATAAATCTTTTTACTCAATGTATAGCATGCAAACATGACAATTATAATTTTCATTGCATACTTTAACAAGTTAATAAAGTAATAAATAAACTAATCAGCTGAAATACAATTCAGCAATTTTTTTTAAACCTTTGAGGACGACTGTCACATGAGTAAGCCGGCTTCTAGTAGCGCTATGTGTGCGGCCATCCTCAAAGGGTTCAAATGTATAATTCAAAAATGGTCTTGAGTCATTCAATGCTTTCCAACGAAGCTCATGTATACTTAATTTTTAATATTTTATAATTGGTTTTAAAACAATATTTTAAGGTGATTTAGAAATAATTACTTGTTTTCAATATTTCATGCCTATTCCTGTTATTGAACTTAAATTAATTGTTAATAAAAACAACGTTTTGAAAGTCCTACTAAGGGTACATAATAATGTAGTGAATACACAATGGAAAAAGCTCATAGAACAATACCTGCATCTGTATTCAATCAATTTCAATTTTTTTAATTCGATTTAGATACCCTGTTCATATTCAAAGGGGAAACAGATATATTGATACAGAGTTGTCAGCTTTTCTAAATGTTGGTAATTCTAATCAATCATTTTGATATTTAATTCAAAGTAAAAGTGAGTCCTTGGACTTCGTATGCTTTCTTACTGAAAAGCTAACCCTTTATGAGGCTGTGGCAAGTATAATTACCATCAACTCCATCAATTTTTAAATGCATTTTTTAAAGTTGGCAGAAGTTATTGCCAAATTTTTTGATGAAACAAAAACCTAGATGTTCCAATTTCTTTTCTGAAACCATGACGAAGTGTCTGGACTAGATAATTAATTATTAATTAGCAAAATTACTTAACAAAAAATTAATGTCATCGAATACTCTAAATGAATTTCTTTTCTTAAATGAAACTCAATCCCAAAGCCATTTTACCATAACACTACTAGAAAAAAATTGCCCTTTAAAGGGCTAACTAGTAAATTCATGCTACAAAACCCGAAATTTCGGGGAAATTGCAGTTTAACCCAATAAAGTAAAACAAAATTATTTCAAATCATTAATTCATATATTTTAAGTTGTTACATAACACAAAAAAGATAATTAATTCTTCTCCTTCTGAATAACTGCCCCCACCCCTTAAAAAAGCTAGTATTTCAAATTTTATTTAAAAACTATTTTAAAAAAAGAGTATTAATCAGATTTATTCTTAAATATAAGAATCCATGGAATTATTTTAATGAAAAAAGGGCCAGAATATAAGGATACTTCACAACAGACAGAAAATTGTTACAAAATACTCATCATTAGATTATAAAAATCATGAATTATGTCTTTAGCAAAATTATCCTTTTAGCAATAGGTGCATACAATATATTACAGCACATGAGCCATACTTACCTATTTACTTCAATTTTATACCATCGGTCATCTTTTAACAGTTGCTCATCATTTGTCTCAATAGTTAAATTGTGTTGTATTACTTGACTTCCACCGCCAGCATTCCATATGAAACGAATTTTTCTATTGACCATTTCTACAATCATAAAGTCCTCCTAGATAATATATTACAAGAAAAATCAGATAAGACAATTGAGAATATATTCATTTTAATGGCAAGTAAAACCTTCCATAGTTAACATAGATTTCCTTGATAATTATTATCTCTATGTGTCAGAATCGAATTAAAAAACAACTATTAATAAAATGAAAAAAATTGAGAAAAACAATCATTTTTTTAAAGAAATTAATAAACTAGGAATATTGCAATGAACTCTTTTGCAGGTTCTATTAACTATGATGCTGGATTTCATGCATGCATTAAAAAAATTAATTGCAAGAGGCTGCAAACAACTTCAGGTGATCACATGCGCCAATGTGGATTTTGATGACTATCAAGTTAATTTTCAGATTGTGTGCTTAATTTAATAAAAAAAATCTACTAAACTGTGAAATCACTGATTATATAGTGATTATCAAGCTGAAATTCATCTGTCAACTAATGAGAACACATAATCACTGAAATCTAATTTGTCCTACTACCAATTTATTGCATATTTGAGCATCACATCTAAATATAACTGAACACATTTCTAAATGCAAAAACTTTTCTGCTAACCTTGTCATTATACTTTTACTGCATATTAAGCTAAATTAAATAACTTAGAAACACAGTTAACAACAACAAACATTGCTATAACTTTTTTTTTTTCGTTATCCTACACTTGAATTTAGAAAAGGTTTTTATTTATGTTTTAATACATCACTAACAGAAATATTGATGTTGAATTAAATCAGAAGTTCAATATCCAAAAATAAAAATGTCCTTCATTTGTTAATTGCAAACATGAATAATTTTCATCTACACAGACATGATTAACCTCAATTCCAAAATAGTATCATATTTGCACATAATTGAAACATTCATTTTAAAGCAGAATATAATTAAATGGTAATAAAAGATACAGTAGCATCATAACTGGAAAAATGAAACAAATCTGTACCTTCGAGAATGGTGAGGGACTCAATTTAAATAAAATTAAATTTTAAAAGTTGGACAGAATTAAAATCGTCCATTCTTTAAAAAGAAAACTATAAGAAACAAGCATCCATATAAAAGCATTCTACTAGTTTTGACTTTTACAATAAAAAGAAGCCAAATGTAATTTTACAAATTTAAAACAAAGTCATTGCTTACTGGTTCATGATCTCTACTCATCTGCATAGCATGAAGGGAAAAAAATAAAACAGAATTACATAAATAAATAACTGATTAAAGATTTCATCAACAATTAACAAGTATATATTATAGAAGTACAGAGAAAAGGCTAATTTGTTGGGATTACAAAAATGCCTTTATACCACTGCAAGACGATACAAAGTAAAATTACTCAGAAACATTTCAGTCAAGAGTATGTGGAAATTCTATTTACTCCAGAAATGTGTTCAAATCTTAAACTCTTTTCATGTTAAGATATCTTTGTTACAAAAAATAGTTTGTATTAAACTGTATTAACTGCTCCTTATTTGAAAGAGTCAAGTACTGATTTTGGTCTGAGTGGAATTATCCAGATGTTTGAAATATTAAGTTGGATTGTAAAAAAACAAAGACATTTCTTATATTTTGTAATCAGTATTAAAATTACTTTTTTAAAAATGAATTTAATTTAATAACAAAATAACTAATTAATTCAATTAGATTACTTACCGTAACTGAACTAGCTAAAAACAATAATAAACTATCTTTTGCATCCGTTTTAACAGAATAATGAAGAACTATACTTGAAGTAGATGTAGGCTCAATTTCTGGTCCGAAAGATCTAACGCATATACCAGAAGAATCAGCACTCAAAGAAACTCTTATCTACAGAAATAAATGTTATATTAGTATTCCAGAAAATTATTGCAATGGGAGTATTACACAGAAATAAAATAACAAAGGGATTTATTGATTACGAAGGTTATAAGTTTTTATTATCTTTTTATATAATTTATCACATATTCAACAATATTCGTGCCTCATATATTCTACAACTTTGCAGTCTTTGTTACCAACTATTAGAAATCTTTAAGAACATATTTTACAGATACTTATACAACTAGAATAAAATCCATTCAAACAGTATACAATATGTATATTTATCTCAGCAGGGTTATGAATTATATGTATGTATATATAGATATGATTAACTACCAATCACACAAATTCAATAATTTTAAATTTCTTAAAGAAAATATCATAAAAATAGTTTGCTAACCCCACGAAAATTTCTAACATGTGAAGTGCAAACAACTGTGCAGCCATTTATATTGTAATATACTTTAATATTTTAATTGTTAAACTCAAGAAGGAAACTTATCTGATAATTTAATTCATAAGTATAGTTTTTGCAACATATTTTACCATCATAAGTTCTTCATCAGTCCTTAACTTTAGACAATGGGCTAGAAGAAAACTCAAAAACTTCTAATGATGATTATTTTGTTAAGAAAAACAAGAAAGTACTTTCCCTCTTTTCAAGCACTTAGGAGATAAAGTCTGCATTTTCTCTTGAGTGTTTGTGAAGTTATTAATCTTATTTTCCCTCATTAATAATTAAATTACCCATCACAGATGGGGTTATTGAATATGACAGAGGAGTAAAACAATTGGCTAAGTGGTTAGACGACAGACAGATTAGTTCAACTGGGAGAGTGAAATTCTAATCGTTTACAGGTATAGCAGTAATACTAGCCCATATGCAAAGCTGAAAGTTCTGCTAGTAAAGAATCAGTCTCCACCCCACTACATACGGGAAAAGTGTTATGTTAAGAAAAGAGTAAGTTCAACTTTTAATGAAAACCATAAAAAATGACCAATTTATTCTGGAAATCATTAACAAATTAAACAGGAAAATGTGAATTTCCATAAGAATATGCAGCAAAAGAGAAATACAACATTCCTTTTCTGAAAGTATCGTTTCAAGCAGGAAATTAAAAAGAGAATGTACTCTCAAATCTAACATGAGTTTGGTATAATTTAAGGACTAAAATCATTTGAACACATTTATATATTCATGAAAATATATGAAAATAAAATTTACAGCCGACTTGAAAAATCCAAATATATTTTAAATTTAAAAGTCTTCTGGCAGGAATTGGGTAAAAATCTAGAACGAATTACTTTAATGCCATATTCATGAAGTAAACATTTTATACAAGTTGCACCTCATTACTTTATTAATCAGCTGTTTTAAATTGAATAATAGATAATAAAATATTCATTAACTTACATTAGATGTCTTTTGACGAGCAAGCAAAATTTTGTTCTTTAAATCTCTCAGACTGAGTTGCATTTGATTATTTAGAGTTTTAACTCTTCCAACTCTTGTTTCCACATTGTTTGCCTTCTTCACTGCCTTGTTAATGGTTCCTTTTGCCAAATCAACTAAATAAGATAATAAGCATTAGTCCATCAGAAACCTGGTTGCCATAATTCAATGCACGAACAAAATAGCTATGTAGATACATAATAACAGTATGACTACAACTTGTAATAAAAATTCTTTATGACTAAAATTTGTAATAAAAAATACATTGTGTCTAGTTAAATATTAGGATCAAACAACATACTTGTTTTCGTTACATTAAACAGACCAGCAGACGAGCCAATACGAAGACCATCCAATTTTGGATACAGTTCTGTGTTAATGTCATCTGTGAGCATTTCTATTTTGCTATGCAGTGCAGACATTTTCTCTTTGATATTTTTGTGCATATCTTCACTGTCATGTAATCTATCTCCAATATCTAAGGATAAGAGAACAAAAAAATTTAAGAAACACAGGATAATACAGAAAATTTTTTAAGTTTATTTCAAAGTAGCAATTATAAATTATAACAAAATTTACTTCTTGGAAGAGCATCCAAATCTCCTTTAAAATCTGCTAAAGAAGATACAATTAGTTTAATGTCTTCGTTAATTTGATTAATAGTTTTCCTTTGGTTTGAAAGTATATCTTGCCTTCCTGAAAGAAAATGAATTATTTATTATTTAAAAGAGTGAACATATCTCTGTGGGAAATATTTTAACAGCTATACTTCTTAAATCCACTTTTAATAAAATAAAAAAGACAAATTTTCACCTTGCACTTTTTCTTTTGCACCGGTACTGTTTATCAAAAGATTTTTACTCCTTTTTCGAAGGACAATTGCTTGATTTGAAATGGAGTCTTGTATTTTAGGATCAGCCTATTAAAAAACAGAAAACTAACTTAAATGCTTAAGCATTATTAGAATTTTTTTAAAACCACCATGTAATAAAATTATGTGAACTGAAATTTGTTCTTCCAGCATTCTGAAAATTAGATCTATAATAATGATATAATACATAAAATACATTACACTATCTCGGTGTTGGCGAGGGGGGACAGTCAACCCCCTACTTTTTCTGAAAAGATTAAATTTTTATTTCATTTTTGTTGCCAAAAATTAAGAATTATTAAAAAGAAATGGTACCCGGGAAAGTTAGTTAATTTTGTAGCTAAATTTTTAAATTCTGTTATCTACCCTTATACTCCAGGGTACTTTTAGATGTTCTATAAATTTTTTGCCACCCCCCGCACCACCACCTTACTTTTTCAACCTAATCGCTGCCACTGCACTATCTACAATGAACATTTTCAAAATGAGCATTCTTGATTATTTATTTGTATTTTTTTTTACTAATGTAATAAAACTTGTTTTAAGTTTATTTGCATTTTAAATTTGAAAGTCTATATAACTACACAATGACATATTGAAAAACACATGAAAAAGCATTTTTAAAATATACTGCAAAGCAAAATAATATGATACATTTTCAACAGAAACACCATGAAATTAACCAAATTAACAAAAATGTTTATGTATTTCACTTTCTTCATATCATTTTGTTCCAGCAGCAGAAATTTTATTTCTAGTTAGTTGCTAAGGGTATATGAAATGGTATATAAAAAAAAAAAACCCTTGTTGTATACCATTCATATATTATTTTTAAATTAACAACCAATGAATGATTGTTTCGCCAAACAGTTTAAACTATATAACTGTTCTTTAAAAAGTTACTTTGTAGTAATTGAAAAGTCAAAACATACCTCATAAAAAGCTCTGTCAGCTGTAGTATATGCATTCTTAGCTATATGTTCTGCACTTTCTATGAGATTTATAATATCATCATACACTTTAGCAGCAAGTAGAGGAAACTGAGATGCAGTTTTAGTAGCACTGAAAAGACTAAGAAAAAAAATTGCTAAACAAAACATAACGCGTTTGGACTATATTTTAACTTTGTAATCAAATTAAAAAGTAAAACACATAAATTAATTTTCCATGAAAAACTAATAGAATAAATAGTCTCCTTTGGTTATATTATAAAATGCAACCTAAAAGTTAGATATTAAGATATACTGATTTTCGATGCTTAGATTTCAAATGAATTGCAAATTTAGAAAATTCGTAATCTCTCTGTTTAAAGCTGCAAACAAACATGGAATGTCATATACTTACTTCGATAAATATGTTGCTTGCTGCGATAGATGTTCAGCATGATCAGCTGCTGGTATAACAAATTTCTGAATATATCTTGGATTTAATCTTGCCAAAATTCCTCGATGATACTCAAGCTGTTCTGTAGCATTTTCCAGCAATGCTTGCAAGGGATCGACTTTCTGTAATATATTAAAATATTAGCAAAAACGGAACATAAAATTCTATTAAAGCTTACATACTTATAAAAAGCCAGTTTCAATTAGTGCCAGGAAAGTCATTTAAAGGATGAATTCTCAAACGAATTTTTTTCTTTTAAACATAATGAACACAATTCATGGTCACATGATAAACATGAAATGACCGGTAATGATTCATATTTTTAATCTAGTGCAGCACATTATGCAAAATTCCTCTTACAAACGTAATACATTTTTTTTGTTGATTGAACAAATTATTTAATTTTTGCTGCATGTTATCTTCGATACTTTAATTTCATTCACAGATAAGAATTTGATTAAGTTCTGTGGTCTCATATCAATTCTCAAATTTTGTCTAATTTTTTTTATGGTTTTCTGTTTATGTTGAAATCATTCACGTTACTCATATTATTAGAGTATTACTAATTTAAATCCTAATGGCATTGTTTTAATTAATAATACATTTAATTAGATAATTAATAATATTAAACATTTTTCACATATCTATTTAAATGTGTCAAATTTGACGGAAATCTCTCGAATGAAGAGGCAAATTGGACCTGTCGACCATGACGAGTGATTTACTAGTTTAATAATAATTTATTACAGTTAGGGCTAAAAGAGCAAGGCTTGTAGTCTGACATAGGTTTAAGAAACTCTCTGAAATTTTCTCAGTCCTGCGTAGCTACATTCGCTGTTCAATTGTAATGTCACATGAATTAACTCCATTTAAGTTTATTTCAAGTATTTATAGCAAAATAATTTTTAAATCAGGAATAACAAATTGCAAATTATTCCTTTTTTAAATTTATTAGTTTCATCTACAATATTCCACTAATATAAACTTTTTTTAACATACAAAAATGACAGAAAAAAAAGATTTAAAAGTCATACAGAGAACAGTCAATATGTGTACTAACAGATCCACAAACAAGATGTTGAGCAGCAAGTCAAGTTGACAAGCTTTGGTGGTATACAGTATTCTGAAACTGATTTAAGCCAACAGGGAAGATATCCGAATTTGATTTAGAACAGCAGGATGACCCCCCCCCCCCTTTTTGCATGAAACACTATAAAAAGAAGTTTTCTTTTTCCATGTGGTGCAAAACTCAAAATGAAAAATCAGTTTTCTTATAGCCATCTTGTTGCATCAAAATGAAAATTTCTTATCGAATAATTTTGCCTAGGTAATGTACAAAAATTTAAAAAGAGTTAAATTTTTAAAAATTTATATTATAGCTATTTCATTACAATAAACTATTTTTCTACATTATTTTGAACACTTTGCAATTTACAGAGCCTACTTATCTCTAATAAGTGAAAAGTTAAAGTGTGTTTCAACCTTTTTGGAACTTCTTGTATAATTCAAACAACGAAGTTTTTTTTTTTTTTTGCTAATGCTAATTTCTAGTGATAACTATTAAGCAACAAATTTGACATAAACACAGACAAAAAACTATACATAAATCACGTCTGATTTTCCTTTTCTCATAATCGGATTTAAAAAACTGGCAATAAAATCTTTATTTCACAAAAGTGTAAAAGATTTCATGTATATAATTTCAAATATTAATGAAAGAAAAAGAAAAGAAAGAAAATCAATTACTTCAAGAATGTATGAAACATTCTGAATAGCATCCAAGGCTTCAGTCAGAAAAGTAGAAGACCTTTCTAAATTTTTATTAGCCAGCTCTCGATCATTTTCAACTTGCAATAAATTTCTCTGAAAAAAAATAAGAAAAACATTCAATAAATAACAGGAGGTTTTAAAATGTAGCAATAATCGTACAACAAAATTGTTAAACTTTTCTAAATTATAGCTAAATCAATCATTTCAATTAGAAGGAAAAACAAGGAAAAGCATGCAATTTTCATTAAATTAATTTTTTACTATATTTTTTTAAATTAATTAAATTTACTAATAATATTTTGGGCTCAAATTTCATAATTTTAAAATATTACAACCAATGTAATACTGACAAAAATAATACTTTATTCATGAAACAACTTTTCAATAAGCTGTAATTTCAGGTTTAGACTAACTAACTGTTTTATTGCATTATTTCCTGATTATATTTTCTAGGAGTAATGATTCTCACCATTTCTATGTGGTTTTTTTTGGTTAGATTTTCAAATGTGACTAAAAATTCTTTACATCAAAAGAAGGAGGAAAAAATCACTTTACATATTAAAAAAATTCTAAAAAGACAGGCTACACTCAGAAATTCACCCAAAAATTATGAGCCAATGATTAGATAAAAAAAATCTTTCAGAACTTGGATTTTTTGTATTAATCAATTTGGGCATCTGGTATAAGTTAACTTGAGAAAAAATGAATAAGCTTTTCCCACAGGAGTTCATGCAGGTATTTATTGGGAGACATAATTAAAGGTGACAAAAGTGAAATCAATGGAAACAAAAGCAGAATTTAGAAATCAGTGTTTTAGAATCAAATACTTATGAAAAGAATCATTATCATTGCCATTAATTAAAGAATTAGAAAACCTTTGCATTTAATTTAATTTGATTAATTATATAAAAGACTATCCGCATTTAATTTAATAAGATTTACCAAATGAAAGGAAATCTGATTTTATTTCTTGCATGTATTAAAGAAGCAAATAAGTTTCTAAATTTATAAATGGGAATAAATAAATTAGTAAATCAATCACATATTTATACAGTCAAAAATTTAATATAGTAGAATTCGTGTTTTCAGACATTAATGTGAAATTGTGGATTCACTACTTTTTTACTTCCAAGTTATGTAACCATACAACAACAGAAAAGAAAATAAAATTTCAAAAGCAATCTACATAAAGCATTTCAATTAAAACAATTTTCAGCAAAATTTCATAAAAACTTCATCAAGAATAAATAAATTTGGAGGCCATTAAATTAAATAATAAAAAATAGCTGAAAATAAATTTTAAAATGTCCAAATTCAAATAAATATAAAATACGAAAAATTATAAAAACATAATTAAAAATTAAAATATTACATAAATTGAGGTCATTTAAGACATAAAGAAAAGAATTTTAACAATCATAGAACAGCAATTACAAAGAGTAAGAAAACTCATATTGGTATTAGATGACAGTTCTCGTTTTTAAAATAAAAATATTTTTGTAATAAAAAATTTTTAAAAAGATATTTTGGAGCATCTGTTTTTTTTATCTAAACCCCCCTTATAATGTTTGTTTCATTTGCAATTCAATTGCTTTCAACATATAATAGAGTTTGTCTTATAATATGATGAATGAGCATATATTTCATAAATAAGCATGTAACACTTGATGCCTTTTTTTTTAAATTTATGACTGACTAATAATTAAATACAATAAGCATTTTAGTTAGAATGCAATTTAGCCCTGTATTTTTAAAAATGTAAGTGATGCATAATCACATCACTTACATTTTAGCCCCTTTTTCCAATATTTTTTTTTCTATATTCTGTATTCTCATTTACATAGAATTGCATAACAAGTATTTAAAAATTAAAAAATATGTGCAGTCTAAGTTTAATTTCTTTCATAAAATAATTTATTTAGGTGAAAGAAAGGAAAATATATTAAATAAAATCAATTTAATTTTCTTTAAAATCTCATGCATTTTTTAAACTATAAATCTTAATGATATAAAAATGAAATTTTTGACAAGTAAATAGAGAAAGTTAGTTATGAATTAAAAATTTATAGGCACATATATTTTTAATTATACGTACATTGATTGTTTCCTCAACTTCTCGACTGTCACATATAATCACAGAAGACTGTACCGAAGTCAATCTAACCTTCCTTTCAATTAAATGAATGAATTCACTAAACAAATTGGTCAGATTATTTATTTTTTCTTCATCCACAGAAAATGTGCTAACATTCATAATTGCATTCTTCACAGCTTCTGATATTTGACTTGCCTTCCTGAAATACAACTACATTAGTCATTGCATAATTTGTATTTCATACATTTATGAAACAAATAATAAACTGTTTCATATAATCAAATTCCACCAAATATTCACTTTAACAAACCATCACTCTGTTTTGAACAAAAATTTTTACCTTAATTATTTAATTGGAAATTAATATTAAATCTATTTTAATAAAATGTTTGACAGCAATCAGAAATGCTGACATCCATCACTTTTGATTTATGTAGAAAGATACTTATCTTACTTTCCCTCCTTGCCATGTAAGTAGAATGAAGTAAGTGAATAACGATCAGCAAAAATTTTTTAAAGGTTTGATTAATTTCATAGTCAATTGTAATTCCTTTATTTACGAGGTAGAGTCAATAAATTCCCAGAATGGTCGCCTACATTCACACAGGTGTTCGTTGGAGGAGAATTGTTTTTTGAAGGTTGGCAACACTAATAAGGAAAACACACAGCCATCGGGAATTCATTTCCAGTACTGCCAGCGTTAGCTGCAGATCATTTCTGACAAAGAGAATCTTTCATTCGTCAGATTTTGGAAATGTCGTCTTTAGAGCAGCGTGCAAACATCAAATTCTGCGTTTTGCTAGAGAAATCACCTTCTGAGACGCTCGAGATGCTGAAGAAAGCATACGGAAACGATGCCATGAAAAAAACGGCTGTGTACAAATGGCATAAGCGTTTCCATAAAGGTCGCACAAACATCAAAGATGACCATGGGACTGGGCACCCCTCCTCTTCCAACGCAGATGAAAATGTTGAGAGCTTTCGAGAAATTGGGCGTGTGGACAGACGAATAACCATTGATGCTATATTGCCTCTGAACTTGGAATTTCACATGGGAGTGTTCACAGCATTCTTCATGATGATTTGAACATGGATTGTATTTGTATGCACATGGTTCCAAAAATGTTATCACCTGAACAAAAAGAAGTGAGAGTGAACACATGTGAACACATTTGATTTACATGGCTGATGAAGATGACAGCTTGTTGAAGAAAATCGTGACAGGTGATGAGACATGGTGCTTTCTTTACGACCCTCAGACAAAACTTCAGTCAAGTGAATGGAAAGAAAAACATCACCAAGGAAGGAAAAATTTCGCTTGGACAAAAGCCAAGGGAAAGTGATGTTGGAAGTTTTTCGATTACGATAGCGTTATTCACTACGAATGTATTCCTGAAAGCCAAACTGTTAATAAAGAACTTTACCTGGAGATCCTTAAACGACTACGAGATGCAATCAGATGAAAACGACCTGAAAAATGGCCAACAAACGATTGGTTTCTTTTACACGGCAATGCTCCACCACATCACGCTCTGATTGTGGAAAATATAGACAGTGTTACCACTCTGGAACACCCTCGCTTATTCTCCGACCTAGGGCAAGCGTCTTTTATGGTCCGAATAACTCAAGAGTGTTATACAGTGGAAGCTATGGATGGTATTCTTCAAACCAAGAGTAGAAAATAGCCCTACAATTATTTATTTTAAAGTAATTGACAGCATATTTCAGCAAATTTTTACCTTTTAAATAACAAAACCGATATTCCTCTGACAAAATCTATTTTAAAGCGATATGTTGACTAATGCTTAAATCTTTTTTTTTTTTTTTTCCGCCTTCTGTCGGAAATGACGAGGACCAAGATGACCTTGGAGCATTCGGGGGGGGGGGGGGGGGGCTTTTTTTTCTTCTCTATCTTCAGACTCACACATTTTGGCGAATAATCCTCTTGGTGTTGCAGCATGTAATACAGCATATTATTTTTGCATTTATATGTTTTGCTCAATCTGTTTATCTATAAAACTAAATAATTATTTCTAGATTAAGCAGTTCATTTATGCATATTGTAAAAAATATTTATACAATGAAAAATATTATAAAGGTGCTAAGAAAATATTTAAAATAGAATATAGGCTTCGGTTATGCTGTATAATATAAAACATTAAATGTGCAGCCTGTAACTTCCTCAAAAACTCCATATTAGAGTGAAAAAAGTTTACTGAATATATAATTTAAAATTTGAGTTGTAATTCGATTATTATTCATTGTAAATATTTTAGTTTTTTTTATTAAATTTTCTTTTAATTATTAAAAAATTTATGCATCCTTTATTTCAAGATAACAACATGAAAGCATGGTTGGTGTAATCAATTTTTTTTTTTTTTGCACAGAATCTTCTACTGTATACAATTTTAAATATAGTGTCAAGTGTCTACTATTGATATTTCTCAGGCTTTCTTTAATTAATAATGCACAAATTATGTACTTAAAACAATACAATGGTAAAAAAAAATCGATCCAAGCAACTTTCTCTTTTTGCTTTGAGAATGAAACGCTGGCGCACATGAAGCAAAGAAAATCTACTTCTGGTTGTTGGTGAATTCTAATAGAAAGTAACCCCAAAACGTGTAGAAACACCAACTACATCATTCATCGGTGCAGCACCGGAAGCATAGCGTAATCTCTGTTAGCTTCTTGGCCTGTCTTTGAGTATACCTGTTTTCACAGCTGAAAATGAAATTGAAGGGACACTGTTTTGTGGATTCAGATGAGGTGATCGAAAATGCAACGAAGCAACTGAAGGACCTCTCAAAAAATGGATTCCAGGAGTGTTTTGAACAGTTATATGAGCACTGGAAGAAGTGTGTGGATGCAGGAGGAAAGTACTTTGAAGGCCAATAAGGTAAAATTATTGTTCTATTTTTAATAATTTGTAATTGACCTATTCCGGGAACTTTTTGACTCTACCTCACATTGATATTTATTAAAGATTTGTGACCTGAAAAGTCTATTTTACATTGTAAGTTTGTGGAAAAAAAACTGTGGCCATATCTATCCTATTAAAATTTGAAGGTAAACAAACGTATG
Organism: Araneus ventricosus; assembly: GCA_013235015.1. NCBI lineage: Eukaryota > Metazoa > Arthropoda > Arachnida > Araneae > Araneidae > Araneus > Araneus ventricosus. Next base: position 31,108 of record BGPR01013116.1, read on the forward strand.
TATGTATGTCCGGCTATCTCCTCACGAACTGCTGAACGGTGAAGCACGCGGAAACTACCAAAAGATGGGGAATAATCCAAGGAATCCATTTCGGGCATTTAAATTCCGAAATTACAATTAGTTAAAAAGATATTAATTTAAAACATCAAAATGAATGAATTGACGTGCTGCCATCTATTGGCAGAATGGTGAATTCATTCACGGCGGATTCTTTTTTTCCCCCTACTATTATTTTTCGCATCCGGTGTTGCATTTTTTTTTATTTATTTAACGGAAATTGATATTTTTTTTGAGCGAGCTTCTGTGTTATTCTGTGTTTGGATTTATTAACAATTGGAAAAAAATCGTTTTCCTGCATTTTTCTTTCTTTTTTTTGTCGTACGGTGTTTCGCAACGTTTACGTTTGTTGAGGAAAATATTTATTCATTTTTAGTCCGTTTTTTTTCATTATTATTCGTTTTATTTTTTCTTTTGCAAAACAAATATCATGCTAATCTGTTTTAATTTATAAGCAAAAGAATTCTCGTATTTTCATTCAAACCAAACTGCTTTAAGGTAGTAAAAAGGCTAGAACTGAAAGTTTTAATCCAACAAGAGAGGATTCCAAACAGATTTACGTTTGTTGGGGAAGCTTAGTGACAATATTTGTAGGGAAAAAAACAGAGGCGGGAATATGAAAAAAATGTGGATTCCGAGAAATGCTGGGCTATAAGGTAATTGAAAGGTTGGATTTAAAAATTTTATTTAAACAATATAGAATTCAAAGGATTTTTTACGTTTTGGGGGAAACGCAACGTTTACGTTAGCAACAATATGTGTAAAAAAATAAACCGGAGGCGGGCATATGAAAATTAGTAATAAAAAGACTAGATTTGAAAGAATATTTACATTTGTTGGGGAAAGTAAGTGACAGTATATTTGTTGAAAAAAAAACGGAGCCGGGCATATGAAAATATGGATCCCAAGGCCTCACATGATCTCACTTCTCTCCGCCCGGGAATATCCCATTATTCAAGATTGCCCGTGCAACGCCGGGCCATGCAGCTAGTCTATATTAATTACCTTCCTAATAAAAAAATGTTAGTTTCACTACAAATTACCAAATGCATAAAATATTTTACAATAAATATTACTTCCCAAAATTCAGAAATAAAAACAATCTCTTAGAAACTAAAAAGTAATTTAAACTTTGCATATGCACCTCATTTCTCTTTCAACTTCTTGTCTTATTTCATCTATATCTCTCTTTTTCATATCCTCTAAAACCATTTCAGCAAAAGTAATTTTTTCAGCAACAGCTGCATTTGAAAAATTTAAGTTGGAGCCTTGTTCTTGAAGATGCTGCACAGACTCTAAAGAAACATGAATGTATGTATTAAGTACATATCAAAGTACTATTAAATGATATTTTCAAAATTAGAAAAGCTATTACGACTTAATAATAAATTTTTTTTAATATTTACCAGATATCTGAGTCCAAATTTTATCTAACATTTTATATAATATTTCAGAATCTTCTTTTACTTCTAGAGCATTAAATGCCTGATGTGGACCCCTAATGTTTATATCTCTGCCCTAGTGAATAAAATATACTTTTAAATTTCAAGTCTAAATATCATGCTTTCAATAAAAATAATACAAATGGATTTATTTAAAACAACTTACCCTTAAATACATTAGATCTGCCAAAGTCTCAAAATCAAACTCAGATTCAAAATTTTGAGAAATATTTAATCCAACCTCAAGAACATGAAAATAGTTAAATATCGCTTTCTATAAAAAAAAAAAGACAAAAGACAATCAAAAAGAAAATTTCCAATGCATGTTCTTTTAACATTTTATTATAATAAAATGAAGAATCTTTAATGGTAATTGGAACAGAAAATATTCAGTCTATTTGTATATTAATTACTATGTACATAAGTTTATTTTTAAAAAAATTAAATGAATTTCTCATGTGAAAGGAACATGTTGATAGTAGATGGCTGGGATTTTTTTACAATTCAATTTAATTAAATATTGTACTAGAAGTGTTTTGAGATGACATTATTTACTAAAAGAGCAAAAAGATAATATTTATAAGAAATGCCTTTTTTAATTGCATCTTAAAAATATGTAAAAAATATCATGACATCAGTAACATTTCTGGTACACAAACAAACCTGGATTTAAATTATTTTCAAATTTCACTAATAACTACAAGGCAATACAGAGAGGTCTAGATTTAAACGATCTGTAAATTTTTATGTCTTATAAAACTGAGAAATCCTTTTAAATAAAGTTCATATTTTTAAAATTAACAAACAAAAAATTAACTTACTTGCAAAGAAATAGTTTGATTGTCATAAGTCAGAAGTGGAACCCAAGGCGGAGGAGCAAAACTCGAAACATTATATTTTAAATAAGATTCAACTAGAAATTCAGCATCATTCAAAAGAGGTCCAATACATTCATCATCACAAGCTTTAAATAAAAAAAATATTGAATTAAAAAGCTATAATCTTCCCTTAAAAAGAGAAATAAGCGTTGCAGTATTTGTAAAATGATTTAGTTAATGTATGAAACAATTGCTGAATAACTTCACTAAACAAAGAGGTACTATAAATAAAACTAAATTAGATCATTCAAATAAGTACTCAAAAAATCAATATCAACAGTATTTTGACTGTAACTCAGCTTATTCCATATTTCTAGATAAGAATTGAGATTAGTTTTGTTACTTTATTATTATAATTAATAAATTTATTCATAGAAATATTCAAGCACTAAGCAAAAAAAATGTATTTTCCCATCTATTTAACTGAATAATGTGATAAGGTCTTTTGAAAAGTAAAGGATAGGTTAGCTACTTTATATGTAATTAGTGGCAATCTAGTTTGAACAGATTAATCACTTCAATGTTTGTTGACGAAACAGTTGTCAGGGTTATTTCAAATTTCACTAATTGCAGATATGGCCAATATTACATTTAACAGAATTAAGAATAATTTTTCAATAAGAAAATAACATTATATTAAACTCTTTTCTTAAAACTTTCAGTTTTAAACTCTACTTAAAAAAATTATTTATTTAAGATCTTTAAAATAGTTAAAGCTTAAGACTGAATTGCCATAAATCTTTCAATTATTATATAACAAAACTTATATACATTTAATTAAATAAATCTTATTAATTATAAATATTCAACTCATTTTTTTAAGCGTAATTCCTCGATTTAAAATGATGAAACATGAGGTTTTTTTCAAGCTATTGATTTCGTTCTCATACTTCACAACATTTATAACAAAGTTATTAAATTTAATAAGCTCAATAACAAAGCTTATAGATTGTATTCTTACATTTGCACCCAACATCTGTAAGTATGTGCCGAGCACTACACATGGTACAATCTCTTCCACCAATTCCTCTCCTACAATAACATTGACCAGTCATTCTGTCACAAACTCGATCCAATGAACCATACGGATTACAATTACAGGGTAAACAACTGCCACCTGGCATGGTAGGGACTCCATAATATCCTAGAGAACATCTATAAAGCATTTTTTGATTAAAAATGTGACAGACAAACTTCCACAAGATGTTCATTGTAAATTTTCAAGAGAAATGTATGCTAAGCTTGAAAATATTAAGCTTCTTTAAAATGCAAAAAAAATATTTTATAATACAAAGAATACATGCAAAACATGTCAATTTCTGACAATGCAAAGTTTAAAACTTTCATGGATTACATAATTCACTAAAATATTCACTAAATTAAAAATTTCACTAAAACTGACATGCAAAATACACAGGTGATTCAAAGTTATTTAAAAATCCTAAAATCTATTGTGGAATAAAAACTCTACAAAATTCCAAATAATTCACTATATCAATAGGATACACATAAGTGCATAAATATACAAATATCTCCAATGGCAAAACAGGGTATGCATATTTTTTAATATATTAAAAATTAATTTACGTTTCAATGCATCATTTCAAAGAATTACCTTTTTGAATTCTCAACCCTTTTTAAAACTGAAACTAACTATTAAGTTAAGATTGATTTTTTTTCTATAGGAAGAGGGAATATGGGGATTCTACAGCAAGTTCATTTTTCTTTCCCCGCTAACAACTGAAGATTCAGTATGCTCAGCAAGACATTTTGGTATAAATATTGGCTTTATACTTAACTCTTCAAGTGTTATATCAGCCTGAAGTGAGGAACTACACAGAAGAAGGGAGTGTTTCAGGAGCTATTCTACTATTCAATTAACTAACTATAAAATCTTTAATAACCAGTCTTGGGAGGTTAATTGCTGATACAAAAACTTTACTTGCATTTTTGTTTAATATATTGAAAAGCTTTCAATTTCACTGATGTTATACATTCTGTCAAATCACCCATATAATTAATTTCTGAATGAAATTTGTGTTCCAAAATAAAATTGGAGAAAAATAATAAAAAGATTTCACAAATTGGGAAGTTCTAGGTTCAGAAAATAAAAGATCAAGAATTCCAGCTACATTTGAACCACAATCCCTCCTGAATATATCACTTTGAAGTTTCTAATAAATATTAGAACTATACGAAATACATCAATTAATAAGCATTAATTTTACCAAAACACAATTTTTCGAAGAAAATGCCACACATACCTTTCACAGTGTTTTCCTTCATATCCAGGCAAACAGTTTGTGCAATTGTGATCATAAATATCCCCTTCACAAGTGTCACTAAAGCTGTTTTTGATTTCAAGAAAAAACTAATTAGACAAACAGAAGTTAATGAATTTTCATGCTTACAAATATAATAAATGAAACAAAATTAAATTGTACCTATTATCCACTAAGGGACATTCGCAAGGATTACAAACACCAGTTTTTGGATCTCCGTAAAAGCCTTTAGCACACAAGTCACAGAAAGCTCCAGCTGTATTTTCTCGGCAATTCTACAAAAAATAAATTCAACAAGTTGAATCTTAAATAAGATCTTTAGACATATAATAAAATGAGAATTTTGCTGCAATTTTAAAAGAATGCCCAAGCACTTATTAGCAATGCATTAATTTATTAATTATTTACCAAACAATGGCCAGTTTCTGGATCACAAGTTTCACTCCTGCCATTGCAAGGACAAGGTTCAGAAATTCCAATTTGATCAAATAAATCAGTACTATTTTCAAAGTTCAATTTTCGTTTCCTATAGTAGCCTTTGCCAGGATCCTAAGAAGAGACAACCCTTGGTTACAAACTGTTTATAAATATTAAAAGAAATTAAAATCTATTTTAACACAGTTGAATGACAACATAATTTAACTTTTAAATTATTAATGATCATAATAAAGCAATGAATTCCTACATCCCATACCTACTACACAGGAAGAAAAATAAACTGAAAAGTTATATAAGTAAATAACTTTTTCACAAAATAAAAACAGAACAAAATCATCTGCTCTATAAATAAAATATTAGTTATTTAAATATACAAAGAATATGAAAATCTGTCAGCACTTTACATTATCATTTGGGGGAAAGAAAAACCTTCCATGGTGGAAATTTAAAAAGGAATCCATCCACCAAAGTTTTCCAGGGTAATTTCACTTTCCTGATCATAAATACTAAAATGCATATAATATAAACAAATATCATTTTCTTTTGTGTATTTTTTCATTTATAATCAATTTCTTGATTGTAACCATTTATTTTCTTGATTCTTAACCTCCAAGAATAAGCACTCGCTCTATGACTAAACTACACATATTATTTATAAGGATTATAAAAATGTATTTTATATAATTAATTAAACATCAAAAGATAAATAGAGATTGACAATAAATCATAAATGAAAATTGACAGAACCAGAAACCAAAACCATATTCCAAAATAAATGTAACAAAATTTTATTTACATTAAAAAGTTGCCTTTGGAGCGAAATATACAAACCTGGCATGACAACCCTCCATACTCTTCAGGGCATGTGCAAACTTCTATTCCAACAGCAACATATGGAGAAGCAGGTGTTGAAGACAGAGGTACTGCTATTTCCATACTTACGTCTTTTAATCTAAAATTTAATCCAGTACATATAATTTAGTATTAAATAAAACATACATCAAAATGAATTAAAAGTGTAATTCAAATATAAATACAATTTAAAATGGTAATAATTCCTTTAATTTGCAAATCAGTATTAACACAAATAACTCACCTCAATAAATTTCCACTATAAGCATGTTGAAGAAGTTATATACATATCAGCTTCTATTTTAATCAGTTTCAAAGCAAATATACCTCATTTTTATATAAATAAATATAAATTTTGTCAATTGATTTCTATATAAATAAATATGACATACAAGTGGGTGACAGAAAAATGTGAATTCTTTAGAATTAGAACATTTTTTCGAGTATCTCCTGAAAGGCTGGATGAATTTACTTTGAACTTCAACCATGTAAAGAAAAGGCTCGAACTCACATTTTACAGTGATGATTCAATCATGAGTACATTTAGGGGACCAACCAGAAATTGACGAAAACGAAAAGGGATTTCAGCTTGCCCTGTTTCACAGAAAATTAATAAAGATTTGCTACTTTCATCTACAGTGTTGTTTGATGTGCAAAATATTTACATGTATTTTTGTAAAAATAGCTTGGATATTCGGAAAGATATAAAAGTTTTCTTTAAAAATCCTGAATTTTTGTGCATAGTTTTTGCTCAAAACATGCAGTTTTCAACCAAATTATGTGAATCTTACAGAAATCTCAACAATATGCTAAAAAGGCATTGTATTAATATTTGAAGTAAATACTTTGAATATTAAGAGGAAATATGAGTATTTGATGTAAATAATTTTTAAGTGTGTATGTCTGAAACACATATATATATATATGTTATAACGCTTAATGTTAATAATGTTATATGCTTTTTATATAAGTTGCCCTATATAAGCCAAATATATAGGGCAACTTATATAAAAAGTCCAGTTGAATACCTTCAAGTTTCAGAAAGATATCAACATTGCAGTGAGATGAATTTTGATTGCACTCTAAGAGAAGCTAAATGATGAGGGTTCTTGCACAAACTGATATTTTTTAAATTTGGATCTTCAAATTGTTATAATCTAAATGTAATTTAAATAATGCATTTAATATATAAGTATACACGGATATTCAACTTTCATAAAATTCAATATTACTGTTTGAAGATTCAAGTTTAAAAAATATGAGTTTGTGAAAGAATCCTCATCATTTAGGTTCTATTAGAGTGTACCGAAATTCACCTCAGTGCAATGTCGATATCTTTCTGGATGTTAAAGGTATTCAACTGGACTTTTTATATATCTGGTTTTGAAGCTATGAAAGAAAAACTATGGTACGTTTCACACATGTGCAGTAAAAAATTATTTACTGCAATTACTCCTAATTCCTCTAATATTCAAAGTATTTACTTCAAATGTTAATACAATGCTTCTCTAGCATATTGTCAAGAATTATGTAAGATTCACGTAATTTGTTTCAAACTCTGCATGATATGAACAAAAAACATGACAGAAAATGTGGGATTTTTATAAAAAAAAATCTTTATACCTTCCCGAATATTTATGCTATTTCTGCGAAAATTCAGGACGTTTAAAGAAAATCTTTATATCTTTAGAATATTTATGCTATTACGAAAATGCATGTAAATATTGCACACATCAAACAAAACCATAGATAAAAGTTTCAAATCTTTATTAGCCTTCTGTGAAACGGGGCGAGTCCTCAATTATTTTCTTTAATTTCTGGTTGGTCCCCTAAATGCCCTCGTGACCTAATCATCACTGTAAAATGTGAGTTCAAGCCTCTTCTGTACATGGTTGAAGTTCAAAGAAAATCCATCCGGCCTTTCGGAGATTTTCGAAAAAATGTGCAAATCCTAAAGTTTTCACATTTTTCTGTCACCCACCTGTATATACATACACACACATACAGCAATTAGCAACTGGCAGTTTCACTGTGAAAATACTTCTATTATCGGCAATAAACAAACAAAAACTGAATTTATTAATTAAAACCATAATTATTATAAAATGTATAAATACTACTGAAGCCAAGTACTAGCTTATGTTATTTTTTAAGAAATTTATTCCTGAAACACTGAAAAAGAAAGTTCAATTTGAGTATTTTAGACTTAAAAATAGGGAAATATAAACTTGGCAGTGAAAAGTAGAAATTTCGATAAAATAAAATGAATATAACCTGGCTATTTTCACATCTGCACCTTCAGTAGCTCTGATCATAATGTGCTGTACATTTTGCAAAACTAGCATCATCAAAGATCTTGTGACACGAACTTCTGGATTTTCATACTGAGTCCACTGATCCTAAAAGCACATATATTTTAGAAAAATCAATTTAAATTTGTGTAAATTAAAATATACATTTCCAATACAATAATTTAATAATAATATTTTAAACAAATTTTCATAGTTAAAAATACTACATACCTCATGAAACCGAACACTGTATTTTCCACCAGAGATAGGAAGAAAAGGAGAATGAACTAGACTTCGAGCATTCCCTTCTAAGACAACAACTGGATATTTAAAGAGTAAAGGATTTGGATAACGCCTAGAACTGCGACTTTCAATAGAAAACTTCAATATACCATTATATGATCTAGTCTGAAAATATTTAAAAGAATTAAAAATCATTTGAAAATTAGAAATCTGAAGAAAAATAAATTGGGGGAAAAACAATGAAGACAGAATAAACTTTGAATAAACATATATGCAGTGGTGGCTCGTCCATAAGAGCTGCAGACCCCCCTGGAATTATTTTAAAAGATAGTATTTTTGTTTTTATTCTAATTGGCTAATTTTTCCACTTTGAGAATTCAGTGATCAATGAAAATGGCAAAAAAGTAATAAAAATGTAAAAGGAAGACGGAAAATCAATAAAGAATTAAAAGAGAGACAGACCAGAGCTGCAAAAAGTTTTGCCCCTCCTCAGAATCCGAAATTAATGCAATGGTCAATGCGAAGTGGGAGAAAAGCAACCCTTTCACTGCTTAAAATTGCACCTCATTTGAGCTGCACTTGTGCTCACAATTCCTTGCGTGACTTCCTCATTTGGCTTTTTTTTTGCTTTTAATAGTAGTTAACAAGACATCGGGTAATCGCCATCTGACAGGATACAGGCATGTCAATATCTCTGTCTTTGCCCCTCTAAAACTTGTTCTTACCATCTCCTTTATCAGTATCTGTCCTGTTCACCTACAAGGTTCTTCTTGGAATGCAGTAAATGTGTCCAGTTACGTGGAAGGAGTATTTCCTGTTTGAAGCTTGTTATAAGTTTTGTATCTGTTAGATACATGTCTGAGCACTTTGTCTCTTTGAAGCTTTACTAGGCATCGTAGATTCCTGTACGTTTTTATTTTTTTCCACATGAGGCAAAATTATTTCTTTTTAGACGAATAATCAAAAAGAACTTGAGCTAGTTAATAGTAATCTTATTTAGGCGGATGGAAATGAGGAATTATCACAGTTTGATGAAAGTGGGATGATGACGTAAGAAGATATTTTAGAAACATGTGAAGTTGATTCTGATAGCAGTGAAAGTGAGTATAATGACTCAGAAGGATGCTAATGAGGATGATTTTGCGTAGGAAAAGACAATAAACTAATTGGGCAAAATTGACTGGAAGAAAAATGTCAAAGCTTGATCGTAGAATATTATCACAAAATTAATGGAGTAATCAGAAGTGCTTAAAGACATAAAAACTATATAACGGCCTTTGAATTGTCTTTTGGTGACAAAATGTTGGAAATAATTAGAAATGCAATCTAACAAATACATTTCAACAGTTTCTAATCTATTTAGTAGAGTAGATGCAAGACTAACAGATACATTGAAATAAAAGATGTATCGGTTTACTACTATTAGCTGGATGCCTTTGAGAAGTAATCAACAAATTTTAAAGAACTAAACAATCGGAGCAGAATGGCATTGAGATATTTAAAACCGCAATGAGTCTGGAAACAACAATTTAAATTTCTCTAAGATGCTGTAGATGTGTGATGATAAGAGACGAGGGAAGGAGAGAAGGAAACAAATAAAATTAGCACCTATTAGAGAAATTTTGAGAAATTTGTGGAAAAATGTAATAGTAATTATTGCAGGGGACAAAATACAATGGTTAGACCTAGAAATTAGAAGTCTTTAGAGGAAGATGCCCTGCCAATACATTCCATCCAAATAAATATATAATTAAAATATTTGTACTTGAAGCTAAAACTCTGTATACTTTAAATTTTAGAAATATATGCCAGAAACAGCCTAAAGGTCCATTTAGTGTCAGTATCACCCATTGATACTGTTCTGTGACATCGAACCAATTTTCAACAGTGGTCACAATGGGTAACAGCAGATAATTGGTTTACCCATTGCTGTTATAAAAGCCCTAAAGATAAACTTTCACGTTGGAACAATAAGAAATAATAAAAAAGAAATACCCCCCCCCCTTGCCTTTAGAAGCAAAGGAAAAGAAGAAGTTTATTCAAGCTATTTAGTTTTAAACACAGCACTTTAGTTTCATAATAAAAATTGAAAAGGCAAGAGAATGTTTTGTTTATATCATGTATGCACTTTGATTATGCTATAGATGCAAACACCTGGAGGTAAAAAAAAAGCCAGGAGACTCATCAGCATTTTACAATGATACAAAATATGGTGTTGATGTCGATTTAGAACTCATAATTGCACCTTCGCAATTACAAGAGATGGCCGATGGTACTTTTTTTATTCAATGCTAAATATTTCAGCTATAAAATGGACTAGTTGTGGCTTTTTTGGGAAATCAGAATACCAGGTTAAGAACAGGAGAGAGTATTTGAAAATACTGGTGCAGGGAATTAGTCAAAAGAAGTTACTAGGTGGCCGACTAACAATTTATCTAAGGATTTGAAAATGATGACTCAAATCTCTAGACCAACTGCTGAAGAAGAACAAAATGTAAATACTCCATTACACAAAATAAACGCAGAAAAAGATGTCTCTACATGCCAAGCAAATAAGAAAAGTAGATTGACAAAATTCCTGCATTCCAGCATTTATCTTGCGTAATAGTGTTTCTGTGAATAATAAAATAAAATTATATAAAAAAATATAAAAATTAAAATTAAGCAAAAGGGTCCGGTGTAAAAAAAGTCTGACCTAAAAAAAAAAAAAGTAGAAGAGAAGTAATACAAATTAACAGAAAACACATAAAACAGAGATGTATCCCATAGGATACACCAAGCCTGATGGAGTGTTAAGGTAGTTTCTTTAATCCACCCTTAGTGTAATTTTTTGTTCTCGGTAGTTTTTCTTCGGGTCTTGATTACTTAATCTGAGGTTTGCTATCAATAATTTTCGTCAGAATTTAGTTATAGCTAAAACATGAAAATTTCCCAGTCTCTTGCTTATAACTCAAAACTATCAATTTTTAGTAGAATATCATTACATACCAAAATAATCAGTACAAAATTAACTACAACGGTTCATAAGAATCATTGTAGCACTGATTGTTTCTAAGTTGACGAGTTGCCACTACATATATGAAAATCAATATATTGTTAGCAATACGTAACTGAACGAAGTACAACAG
>BGPR01013117.1:0-42718 GCA_013235015.1 Araneus ventricosus
GTTGAAAAATCATGGCTTCAATTTCTTGTTAAAAAGTTTATTGAGATAGAATTCTGATATCCTTTATTGGAAGTAATCAACCTACTAGTTTTCGTTTTGAAGAGCCAACATCAGCTTTTATCTCTCCATTTGTTTTCTTTCAATTTCAGAAATGTGATTTTTTGAATATTTAATGCATCCCGCTTGACTCTGAAATTATTTCCTAAACATTCTTCTACTTGCTACAGTATACAGGGCATTATATCTAATTTGAAAAATATTACCACCCCCCCTCAGGATTGTCGCTTGTATTTTTGTGATACCTGATGATTTTCAAATCTAAACAAGTAGGTGTTAATAATAAATGATTTTCACCTACTAATTAATATCTTCCTTAGATGTCTGATAATTTATACCTAAATAAGTTCGTGTTAATTTCTAATCATTTACACTTAAAAAAGTTACTGTAACTTTTTCAATTATTTGGCACTTAAATAGTTAATGTAATATCGAATAATTCCAAGCCAATGTGAACACGAAAAATATTATCAACTTATAAGTTCCTTCGTTCTAATCAACGAGCTTTAACTCTCTGAAAGCCACAGTGCTTTGAAATCTACTTCTTCTAAAACCCAGAACGGCCGAGGACAGAAATGAAAGTAGGTAAACATTTCCCTCCCCCTTCTGGTAAGCAAGAGGTCATTTGCGTCGTGGGGGGCTCTTTTACTGTCTCCTTTATCGTATCCAAACCCTTGCTGACTGAATAGGGGTCGTTTACAAATTGTAATAAAACTATATATTTTCAGTAAAATATTTTCTAAAAGCTTTATTTTTTACTGCTGTATATGATTATAACAGTAAAAGACAAATTTGATGCGAAAACATGATATTAGATTTTAATGAGCATGAAGGTACCATTTTACAATCATTACTGCGCCAAAAAAATTTGATCATTTAAGAGTTGTAATTTTTTTTTATTTCAAGAATGTACTCATCTAGATATCTCACTGTAAGCACGTAATATATTATATTTATTAAAACCTAAAATAATTGTGATTTATTTAATTATAAAGAAATTTATTTCCAGAGCAATTGCACAAATTTATTTATTAGTATCTAAAAGAGAAAAACAGTTCAAAAGTTGGAAAGTATCATTAAGATAAACGTATAAAAAGCAAAATTATTTCTGGAGTAAATAAATCAAAATACTAAAAAATACAGAATTTAAAATTACAAAGCAGAACAAAAGAGGCGACAAAGGACAGAGAATATTTACTTGGGCATGATATTCTCTTTTAAGGTGAAACTTACTATTTATAAATATTGTTGGTATACTGCTAAAAGTAACGAAGTCAAAACCTGTCCTTTTCCTTGCAAATACCTTTTGAAGGCACACGATTGTTATCAAACACAAAATGTAATTGCTACGAAGAATAGAAAAATGTCGAATTTTAATGAATGTAACAATTAAACCCTGGGTATTCTAATCAACGGGAACTTTTACTTGCAATAATGTTTTAAAAATTACATTTTCTGACTTAAACAGCATTCTGAATACCTAATATCTGCCTATATTCAAATGATCTGTAAGAGTTTTTTTGAAGTATGAATATTTAATTCATTCCATTTATAATTAAAACGTTTTAAAGTATTGATAGGAAAAAGATTTAGCTTTAAAAAATACTTTATATTGTTACAAACACAATCTACTAAAAAAAATCAGTGAATTTTATATTCTATCAGTAAGACATTTTAAAGTACGAATATTTAAGTCATTGTATTCATAATTAAGACTTTAAAATACTGTTTGGAAAAAGAAATACTACAAACGCAATTTTTATGGAAATTTATTAAAACTAAATAGAATTCGTCAATATCAGCAAACGATAGTTTGTTAATTTTTTCCTGATATAAAACTTTCCAATATTCAGGCATTTGAGCAGTTAGCAAGCAGAAAGAGTAACTTAAATTAAGCATCTGCCCTCGAACACTTACTGGAGACATCAATCGAGAGTGACAGTGGAAGAGGAAACAACCATTGTTAACAAGATAAGATTGCCCTGCGCCGTATTCCTACCCTTCTGAAAAGGGGAAGAAAACAAGCATGCGACAATTCGGCCGCTCGGCCGTTTGTCTGGCAGTTTGCATGATGGGCCGGTAAAGCCGTTGTGGCAGTCAGAGGGTTAATAATCTTTTTACTATATACAGAGTTCCCACTTATATCCGTTACACCCCCCTAACTTCTAAACGGTGACAGCTTAGGCCATAAAGTTGGTGTCAAGGCATAGTAAAAAGGCTATGCGCTACTCGATGAGACAACTTACAACGCCATCTATCGTTAAATTTTGGAATTAGCCGTCCTATCTCGTAAACGTCTCTGGAAAATCCGAAACATGCTGTCGTAGTTCGACATCAACCAAGCTGGTCGATTAATTCTTGGTACGGAATTTTTAATGACAGGCTCATTGGACCAATATTTTGCTAATGAACGTTAACGGGACAACTTTATTTGCAGCTTCTGCAGGATGTAATAACCGACTTGTTGAGAATGTACCGTTGCACCAACTCCAAAATGTGTGGTTCCAACATGACGATGCCCCTCCGAATAAGATTTCAAACGTTGAACAGTACCTAATGGAGACATTCCAGAATCAAGTAATTGGGTACGACGGTTTCGTAGAGTGGCCCCCGCGCTCACCTGACTTGACCCCATTGGACTTTTTTTTATGGGAACACATAAAAGGGCAGGTATATGCGACCCCTCCGACAACATGGCAAGATCTTCGACGGCGCATTACTGATGCTTGTGCATCCGTAACACCTGCCATTTTGCACAATGTGCAGCGAGAAATCCAGTCCAGAGTACAAATGTGTATAGTGGTTAACTGAGAGCATTTTGAGCAATATAAATAAATGATCCAAAAGACAGGGACGTGTCTCAGTTTTTTCTTCCCCTCTTTATGACATGACAATTTTCGAAATCGTCACCAAACACATGTTTATTTTTTGCATTATGTTTTGAGTATTAATGTGCACAAGGTATCTTTTCATACTAAATCGAGAGTCCTCTACAACATTCTAATTGACTTTTTTTCTTATATCTTTCAGCTTTTACGAAATAGGATCGCTAATTCCAAATTTTGCAGATAGATGGCGTTGTAAGTTGTCTCATGGAGTAGTGCAGAGCCTCTTTACTATGCCTTGACACAAACTTTATGGCCTCAGCTGTCACCGTTTAGAAGTTAAGGGGGTGTAACAGATATAATTGGGAACCCTGTATTTATCTTTAGCGATGAATTTTTATCACCTTATATATGTGCTACAAAATTATCTCGTGTAAAAAAAATTGCAAATTTCTATCTCTGTCTATTAGAGTGTATTAAATTCATTTTCTGCCATACGAACCAACTGAAATAAACATCTAACTCTAAAGATATTAACAAATCTTATGACTCTAAAGGGACAAAACGTAATTGTGGTAAACAAATCTTATATGAAAATAAGATTCTGTACCAATGCATGTATAATATGAAAATTATTTTATTTATTTTGATATGTATATAGCCTACATCTTATGTAATAATATCCACTTTTATATACATATTTTCAGAATATACTTTTGAAAATATATATATGGAGGGCTGGCTTAGTAAAAACACTAATCCGGATACCGGATAAATTACGCAATCTAAAACCAGTGCAGTCAAATTAACTTCAAAGCGCAACAAAGGTTGAAAAGTCTGCTAATCAGAAACAGTCCGAAGATATCCGATTAATTTTCATGCTTGAGAATAGTAAGAAAACCATTCCTCAGTAAGTTCAACTGAAGAGCTGTTGAGAATTTGCTAAACTCCATAACTAAAAAAGCCTGCAGTTTTTTTAGAATCTAGTTTTTGCATGAAAGTAAATACATGTTTTTGGAAGCGATGGAGAGCAAATGGCATGGACGAAACCACAGTAGTGAACTGGAGTGAAGAATATGGACTTTTCATGTAAACATGGTGGTGAAACCAGATGTTCTGGGGCTTATGAGTGCTGTGTTGTTGGGAATTTTCTTTATTGATGGAATGGATGAACTCAAATATATCATTTAGGCATTTTAATAATTGAAACAGTATACAGCGAGTGCAAACTTGCCACATTTACAATCATATATGTTGATAATGACCTAAGCACAATGCTCTCATCTGCAACCTAGCCAGAATCATATGAGGTCACAAGTAATTAAGAACTCCTGCGCAGAGTCCAGATCTCAAATGTTGAAATACTGGACCACTTTGAACGTAAGTGAATTCGAATAAAATTTACAAAATGACCTGCAGAGAAAACTCATGCTCAATAGGATAAAAGAAGGAAATGTTTGTGCAAATCTGGTGAAATCCATGCCTAAACGATTCATAATGAAGTCATAAACATAGGAGGACAAATCTATTAAGAAATAAGTTGGATGATATAGAAACAATTCTTACTTTCGCCCTGCTTAAACTTTTATCTATTGAATTTAAAGTTATACAACAACGAAATGCTTATTCCAGTATTACTAGAACAATTTGTAAATTATTTTTCAGTTTCGATTTTTATTTAGTGTATGACACCAAAAAGCATTGTGGTTGGAAATAAAAAATTGACATGTCTTTCTACAAAATGTTTGATAGCTTATTGATGCCCTAATACTTTTTGGAGTTACTGTATATCTCATAATACGCATTTAATTTAGTAATAATGAATATCAAACATATTGAACAATTTAAAAATGTAGCTTGCTAAGAATGAAGGTTTTGAAAACGTCAAGAGTGTAGTGTACTAAATTTAAATAATTTCATTACATAATTTTTTTCAAAATCAAACATATGTGATTGTAAATGCAAATATCGTAAAAGGCTGACGTATGAAAAATATAGGATGGTAATAAAATAATGGTTAGATAAAAATTAATTGCAAACATTCATCGGATATAGAAATATTATATATATTTGTATTAAATTAAACGATTCAAACCTAAAACTGTTCCTCGTACGTCTCTGGGATTAATATGTTTCATCTAAATATTTTAGTAAAACTTTATATAAAAAATATATAATATTGCTTATAAACTTTGGATTCTCTTTTTTTTTATTTAACTTCTTCTTTTTCACTTATTTTACTCTTAATTTTAATATTCTTTGCGAAAAAATAGTTAATTCTTCAGCTTGCTTCGGTTCTTTCTTTGACAACCATTTATACAGCGTGAGACTGTGTATCACTTTTGGAAAGGAAAAGCTATTGTTACCGAAAAGCTCCAAAACTTCTCACGAAAGCAAGTCCTTTCCATCTTACCCATTAAGCTCTATCAACAATGAGATATTATATGATATGAATTCTAGAAATTCGACTCACAAATTTTGACTTTAATAATACATCTTATCTATTGATTAAAACCAGCGGAAGTTTTCTATCGAATTTCTACATAATAATACACGTTTTCTTTAACAGATAAATAATTCGGATATGAGTTTTGAAATTTTTCCTTCAATGACGTCCAAATTTTACAGACATCCATAATTTAATGGGTTAGATCGACACCCGGAATTCTACGTTGGTTGGGATGCATTTTTGAGATCTCTCGTCTGTAGGAATAATGAGTAGCTGAATGAACTGTCCAAGGCAGTGGCAGAAAGAGAGCAGTTCAAATCATATATATTTATAAATTACAATTAATACAATTCTTTAAATGGTTTATGCCTTTATACATCTACAATCTGTAAATTCAATTCTCGATGTGCATTTACCAACTTGCTCATTTTCTGTGAGTACTTCTAAACAAACAAAACAGATACATAAGTAGATAAGTTCTCGTTATGGTCAATACTCAAGGGAAACCTAAAACTGAAAATAAGCGAATGAAGAAACCAGTAAAAATCAAGAGTCCAAGAGAAACTGGAATTAAGTGGAGGAAGATAAAGGAAAAAAAGCTTTATTGACAGGAAGCAGATACGGGCTGCCCAAATCCAGCTCACTGACTAAGTCAAAGAAAGAGAGGTAAATTCGCCTTCAAGACTATTCAATATTATATAAAAGCCCTATGAACTACCGCATTTCATGCTCTCCAAGACCTATCTGGTTGTACCCAACACTAGGCCTCGTCTAATCTTGATGGTATTTCATTTTTCTTCTCTTCTTCTACTACATTCAGTCTTTGATCTCGACTCTAGAGAGGGGAAAGTATGGATACAGAAATATAATAAAAACACGATTTTAAAATAAATCGAAAAATGTACAAGTACAGTAATTTAGTGGGTTTAGCAGACCTAATGGGGTAGCCTCGACTGAACTAGGTAAAGCTTTAAGAAACTCCCTAAAATGAAAGCCACCACATTAATATTCTTTTTTGTGCATTGAGGCTGCCTTCTGGTGATAACTTAAACGTGTCAGTCTCTGAGTTTTCCATCCTCCTTTATAAATACGATTGACTGCAACTATCAGCAGAGAAGCATGTGATATGATGTATTACAGACAAATATGTAACTTCAAGATCCTGCATTTTCTTCATCTATCAAACTCAAAATTTTAGTTTATAAAATTATGAATGGAATGTATGGAAAACCTTACAATATCTACAGAAAATATATCACTTGACATTTGAATTTTTTTCATGTTTTAGATGATCCAAGAATTAAAATGTCAGATGTAGTTTTGGTATGGTAACATACATGTGATCTTTAATTCTGTCATCAAATTTTGTACTTAAACATTTTGGTACAGAAATAATTTTCTACCTATTAATTAACTTTTCAGATGAGGATGATAAACCCAATACAGATGAATCAGAGTGTGGGTCCTGACTTACATTCAATCTCAAACTTGATTTCTGTCAACCAATAAAAACTTCAATGCCGTACGTAAGCGATCGTCTTTTTTGTTATTTAAATAGGTAATTTGAAATTATACAATGGAGTTCCATGCGAATACGGAATTGTATTAAAGTATCTATAAAATTTAGATTTATCTAAAAAATTATAAGAACTCTGAAAAAATCTAAGAAATTCCACCTTAGTAGTGTTTAATTGAAACATACTTATAAAAAAAATTATAAGAAAGGATTTTTTTAATCTGAATTTATTAATATCTAATTAAATTAATAAATATACCAATTTTAATAAATGGAGGATAATAACTAAAAATGTTAAAACTAAATTATTTTTTGAAAATAGTAATTTATATAGTTAATTTTACTGAAAATCGGTAATATTTTGAGTCCAAGAACTGTACAAATCAACTCAAATCAGCTGACAAGTTTAGTCATTGCAACTTTGCTTTAAGAAAGCTAAATTTAATACTTTTTTGTTTCCTTTTGATTGAATAGATTATCTGTCTTCAGCAAATTTTTAGATAGTTAAGCTATAATTTTCTTATCTGGAAACCATGAGGACATAATGTATGGTAGTAGTAGATAAGGAAAAAAATTCAGATAAAAGACAGCTTTAATTTAATTTTTGATTTCATGATCCACTGTTAATTTCGATCAGTAGACGATATTTTAATATATGCTAAGAAGAAAAAGAATGGACGGATTAAGAACAAATTAAAAAATTATCGTAAGAATCTTTTGAATATTTTTCATTATAAATACTAAATGGAAAAATGCGATCTCTGATAACTGTTATAGCATATCAGACGTTTAAATTCAATTTCAATTCTACTTTTGTGGTTAGTTAAATTAACGAAAAATTAGAATTAGCATATGAGAGAGTCATCGAGTCGAATTATGTCGGAACCAGCTCTGATGCGTAGAAGTCTAACAATGAATACATATATTATGTTTCAAGCCTATAGCACTGCTGAACGTTAAAGGATTATTTACTATTGTTAGGAGAACCTAATTTCAGTAATTTAAATTTAAAAAAGTAATTCTGTTCTACTTAAATTATAGCTCTAACAGTAGGAATAAATTATTTACGATTGCTATAGACGTATCTCGCTATGATCCATGTCCTCTCGGAAATTTTAAATTTATAATCATATATTTCAAAGTACATTGCCCGTTTTAATAGAAAGTAATAAATTACGTCAGTGGTGTATATGCCGGATATAGTCTTGTACGCCATGATCATCTGAGATCATCGTATTGAAACCATGATGATATAATTTTATATATATCTTTTTGATTGCATTGTGACAGCAGAGAAATGTCTTTGTTTTGATTTAGACTTTTCGAAAGAATTCCTTCGAAATTTTAACTTTTGACTTACGTCTGCGACAAGCTGAGGATTTATGTAGAATTATACAAAATTTTTAAACAACGAAAATACTTGCACACCTAATGTTGTTCCAGAGGTTCTTCTTGAATAAAAATATGTAAATAATATGTAAAACAAAAAAAAATATATCCCTGTCGAAATCATATGTACTTTGCTATTTGTTTCTCAATCAACGTTAAACATTTCTCTATCATATGTATCTATTATCTCAGTTGACGGGAAATCTCTCGAATGAAGTGGAACTTGCACCGTATGCACATTGATTGGGTGATTTGTACTGTGAGGAATAATACCGTAGTGTTCCATCTTCCTAATGTTGAAAACTACTGCGATCGATTCGAAATTACATAAAAATACAAGAGCATTCAGTATATAATGATCAATAGAGTAGAATTCTTTATAGGAAACATACATGGTTCCTTGACATTACTTCGGAATAACTTTGGCAACAGCTTTGCCGTCTCTTTTAAACTTTGTAATATGTTATAAGAAGGTGAAACCTAGACGTGTGTGAATTTTAATTTTCCTACTCATAAACTACTATTGTAGATAGAAAAGATGGATAATTTAAATTAAAGGTGTCCGACATAGTTAAAAAAGGATTTCAAGAAGAAAAAATTCAAAGTAAAATTTTATGATCTAAAAAAAATCACAACTTTTAAAATTCAAATAGTTTTGTTTTCATTCTTATTCTGAATATATTAATCTCGATATTTTTTGAACTTTAATGTAATTATTATATTTTATAAGTGAGTTTTCTGAAAAAATGAAAATTTCACCTAAAAATTGGATTCAACAAAAACGTGATATCCCCAAACCAATTCATTTAAAATTCTTTGTAATTTGGTATACATGTAGCAACTTTGACGGTGTAATAAACCCTAGATATATGATTTTTTTTATCATGTTTTACATCAATTCTAGATCGAAACATAGAATAAGTCTTTGGAGAAAAAATCAATGACGACAACTAAGACTCATAAATAGTTATGTATCTAAAATGAATTTTATATTTGATGGTCATTACATTCCTAGATAGTTTGAGTAGTGAAATGAGGAATAATACCCACAATTTCAAAAAAATGAGGAATAATACCCAAATTTTAATCTTTAGATGACTGAAAGCTAGTAGATTTGACATTATAAAAATACAAAAGTATTTTATAATGTTAATAGAGATACTTTATAGTACTATATTCCAATGGTTTCAGACGTTACATATACCGGAAGATCTTAAAGTTTACCATTCTCTCTTAGTAATATGTTATAAGAAGAGAGAAATGAAAATTTCACTCAAAAATTATCCAAAAAAAAACGTGATATCCCAAACTTTTCATTAATATTCATTGGTACAGTAATAAAAAAAAATTTGACGCTATGTATAAAACCTCAGATGTTATGATATCTTATGTTAGTCAAATTTAATGGTCACTTTCTAGTTTGAAAAAGAATAATTTTGAGATGAAAATCAAATGACGCAAATTTATTATGTTCATAAAAAGTTATGATTAAAATAAATTTTACTGCAGTCATAGTCATTCTTAGATAGTTTGAGAATATCGCTGCGAAATTAAATCACATATTTGTTTTCATGATGCTGTTTTTCTTACATGGAATTATTATTAAAATTCTTGAAAAAAGTATTATTTTCAAAACAACTGATGTATATGATTTTTTATTTGTATGTGTATATTCTAAGCCTATTTTTTGGTAGCTCCTGTAAGACTTTTTTCGCGTGTTTTAAAATTTTTCTCCGAACCTAGTCAGATCTAGCAGCGATTTATTGTCTCATCATAAGAACTACTTTTGTAGTGAATGCATTTGAGGCAATTAATAGAAGTTAGAGGCTACAAAGTGTTCAGCTTCTTCTGCCTTCTGCCAAACTAAGAATGTGACATCTTGTTAGGTGGATCCCAGGTGTCAGCATTCTCTTCCATCTCAATCTGAAACAATCTAGCGTAAAGGCAGGTGTGGAAATAAATTTTCTTTTCTTCATGTCTCTGGACATTAGGATCTATCTTGAACTTTCGGCTTGTTCGATAGTTTTTTTTTATCTCACATTTATTCATTAAATGGTATTTAAAGTAATCAAAATTCTGATAAGTTTTCAGATCACGGAAGCATTTAAATTATGGTGATGTTTACGTCAGATAGAAATGCAATAATCAATATATTCTCAGTTAATTATGTCTAAACAAAAAGCCATCTGCGCAACTACAGCACAATAATAATGACGATATGTGAAAATGGTGACAATTTTTTTTCTTTCTGTCGTTTGCTCTAAACGGAGGAAATAGTTAAGGGGCATTCCATGCGTTCTTTACTCATTTTGGAAACACATTGCACCACCTGTTTCGTACAATGTGAACCTCGATTAAAGTGGAAGAGACCTGAGGTTGGTTTTCATTGAATGAATGGCTAATAGTAAATTTGATTAGTCGAACGGGTGATAATTATCCCATATGTGTGTGGGGTGAGGGCTTGGGGAAGGGAAAGTCGTGGGAGTTCCTGGCTTGGACTGGAGGAGAGGGCGAGGAGGGAGAATTGTATCTCCTAAAGCGCAGAAAACCACGTGATATAGGGAAGTGGGTGAGAGAAAGCAAGCTTTGAGAGGAAAGCTATAGGTATAGAAGAGGTAGGAGCTGTGGAGCATCATGAATGACCAGCCTAAATTCTATCGACTTGAATGGTGGAAAAACTGGTATCTTCGGCCAAATCAATAGATTACGATTGCTTGGAATGCCCAGCGCTTAGGCATGTACCGATGTAGTGTTTTTCCCGAATTTCAAATGTACGTAAACCATTACAAACAAAAGTTTTTTTAGAGATTTGAGTCCTGTGTAAAATAATTTTTCAACATCAGGCCGTAACTAGGAATTTCCAAGGCCTCTACTCCAACATCTAAGTTTTTAAAAAAACCTAGGTAAAGATATAATTAAGAAACAGTTATCGTTCTAAGTTTAAAACCTAAAAGTTAAAATCAGTGCCTTTTCAAACAGGATGTGTAGCAGGCAGTTCTACACATAGTTTTCATTCACGATTAGCTTAAACAGTCATAAGCATGGAATCTGGAGTAGAGAAGTAGAGTAATAGAAGAGAGCAGAAAGATCAATCTCTTGGATTTTCTTTTAATAGTGTTTCTCTCCTGTGGGCTAGAGCTCAATTTTTTCCTATGTAATATCTACTTAAACACAGGCCATCCGCAGGAATTCTTTGAATATAAGGCAAGAAAAGAATGCGAAAACAAAACTATAAAAAAAGAAAAATATAAAGTTATAAAACCAACTATAAATTTAAAAAAAAAAACAAAAAAGTTCTTAAATATTTTTAGTTAGTGGGTCTCTCACTGATAGTGCTCATACCTCTAGACAAAAAAAAATTCATGTTTTGGTTAGTCTGATTTTGACATGTTGAAGAAGGTGCTTTACTGGTAAGAAATTTTAATTTCTTTCTTGTGATATGTTTTCTTTTACAATTTGCCACGCTATATGATTCAATTCACAGAGGAAAATTTTAATTTTTGACCTTAAAGATCTTTTTAACTGACAGAAAACCTTATTCCAATTAAATTCCCACAATGGAAAGTTGTCTTCGATAGATTTTTCCGTATGGATTCTATCTCATCCTTGCAACTATGTAATGCTAATTTTGTTACATTTAGTGTGTTTTCACATTTTTCTGTTTTTTGATATTACATGAAAGTATTTTGTCTCAATTTTCTTTCTACTTATTTTATATATTTTATTGAATACAAATTATATTATAATAATATTGAAATTAACATAACACCTATACAACAATTTGTTTATTTTAAAATTTAAATTATTTATTTAAAACAAAATATGCTTTTCTTAATTATAATATATGCTTATTGTAACAGTACAAAAGCGATGGCTGTCTATTTTCAAAAATATTATTAAGGCTTGTAATATATCTGAAATAATTTTAAAAAATTAGATTGCAATTAAAAAATAAAAAGTAGGAATACTGAGATTTTTGGCGCTTCCCTTGTACTCATGGTGTCCGTGGTCCACTAGCGTATTAGATTGTAGTTAGACAGCCCTGACTTATACAATATCGCTCGGTTTTGTACTGCTCTTGTGAAGTGCAATGAAGAGATCGGAGATTGATTTTTGATCTCTCTTCTTCCCACCGATTGGTTCCAAAACTTTATTTAAGCTTTATTTCATGCTGATCTATAGCTGTAGTGATGAATCACTGAGCAAAATTTCTTTCTTCCAGAAAGTTCCGTTTCTGGAATTCCTTCGATATCATGCACGTAAACACACAGGGCTAGAATACACTCCAATTAGTTGGAGGATTTTTCAGAAATGTCATATATACCCGCAACTCTAGCTCAAAAAAGAGGATATGCCATATTCTGACTTTTCATCTTGTTTTGAGTATTCGCAATAGAAAGAAAGATATATAGTACCAAAAAACAAAAAAGATTCATCTGATTAAATGGGAACATCTATTCTAAATCTACAAAGTCTGAATTTTTTGACAATTGAAATTATTCCTATTTTTGGGGAATGAAAATAAAGAGCTTTTCTGAAATGAAAAGCACCATATAAAAGGCATTGTCTTGAATTTTGGAACAGCGCTCCTTATTGAATTGTATAAATTCTATTGTAATCATTCACAAAAGAATTTAAACATTGTGTAAATACAAATCTAATTGAAATTAATATTCCCAAGCCATGATTTGAAAGATTTTTTCAGTGGTTCCTAAACTCATTGAGAAAGATGACAAAGATGATAAAAATGATAAAGATGGAAGATGATAAAGATAAAGTATAATAAAGATAAAGATGACAAGATTGTAAAAGACGGGGAACACACCGCTCTGACATCTTAGCGAGCGGACGCAACAGGAGAGCGGAATATACACGATATGGACGGGGGGAATCCAACCAGAAAGCAACCAGTGAGTCTACTTACTTATGGAGACAGACGACGGAGGAGGATTGCAATTTGAATTTCATCTATTTTCTAGTATTTATAAATACTGTAACGTCCACAAGATAGAAGAAAGATCTGCCTTCTGTAATAATGGGATCGAAGAGTTTTACAAGCTGATCCCAAGAAATTTATCTCCCGCATAGAATTGCTATATTCTTCCTTTAATCCAGAGGTTCCTGTGGTACGCGTACTCCTGGGGTACTGAAGGACCATTTGATGCTAATGGAAACCAAAGTTGTTAAATGACGACATAAAAAAAAAATAATAAGGAAAAGTTAGTGATTTTTTGTTCCTGCAGAGATTGATATATTTCAACTATTATACCCACTCTATAATGGTTGATTAATACGAAGTGCAAATTTTGTAACTTTATAGTTAAAATGAAAATAAAATAATTACAATACAGTTTTCTTTTCCTTTGGCATAGAACTAATACTATCGTAAAAAATGGAATAAAATATAAATTCAAAATAAGACATGCAAATAAGATATAATCTGAGTTGCTCAATTTTGGGTTGACTTGAGCTAACCTGAACATTATTGATAGAAACTAGTGATACGCGAAAACAAAAAATCAAGGGGTGCGAGGAAAAGGTGGAACTTCTGCTTTAATCAGTCAACAATTTGCAAATGTGTTTCTGTGTCATCGTAAGTATAATTGCTTATATTATAGCGAACTTTTATTTTCCTCAACAAAGCCACTCTCTTGTTTAAAAGGATCCTGAAATGTTACAAGTTGTTCTTGAACTATCCGGTTTTTTTGATATATTTTATTAAATATAAAATCTCAAAATATTTAAAAAGCGTTCCTGTCTAATACACTGAAATAGACTTCTTTCCTATCTTTTTAAGTCATTTAGATATATGAGAGATCTACAGTTTCATTTATCTGCCTCTGAATTCCCCTTGACTATAAACTGCTATGACAGACGGAGAGATACACAATACTGACTTTCGCGAAATTGGAAATCGCTGCTATTAATTTCTCCTTCCATAATGGAAGTGCATCACAGTGCTGCTCTTTTGAAATTCAAAATTCTGTGTCGCTGGTGTGTCACTATAGTCACATATATACTGAAAAAGTGTTAGCCAAATTAAAAAAAAGTACTTAGGTCTGCTGAATACCCAAGTTTAAAAAAGTTTTCTCCAAAACTAACATTTTCAATTTTTTTAAAAAAAATATTCCAAAGTCAGCAAATTTTCTTTCTATTTAAGTACAAAATGTGAAGTCGGCATGTTAATTAACAGTAAAATAAAAATATTATATCTTCTATAAACACAATTCCGGAATCTACATCTAATCCTTAATTTTTCTACAACATGCCTATTTTGCAATTTTAAACCCATCCTTTGCGTTAATAAATAACTATTTTATTTTTTAGTCGTCTTATAGCAGTACTGTTTTGAAATAGAGAAAATATTATGCTGCGAAATCGTAAATACGGGTAAAACCCCGGCTAACCTAAACTCCGGGTTAACTAAAACTGCAGCTATCCGCTGGAAAGAGAATAGTAAAATCCAGACAACAATGTATTGTCCTACAGATTTGAAATAATCAATAGCTAGCGATATTTTTTTGCAACGATACCCCTACATTTTTTTCTTTTACGCCTTCCCAAGAAGGTCAGTGATTAATTTTAGGAACGCTAAAACTAATTTCTTTGGGTATTAGCAACATTAATTACGATTGCCTATGCCTATAAAGAGCATGAACCGCCTGTTCTGACATTACTTCCGGCGGAGGGTTAACTTCTGCTAAAGTACATAAGTGTAGACTACGAAAAGTACCATAAAAAAGCATTTTTTGTAGAGTTGAATGAACTAAGATCATCTTCTAAAAATAAAATGAAACCAAAATAAATCCCAGCTTTATTAGATGTTTCAGCATTTTTGAATAATTCAATTGATCCATTGGATAAATTCCAGTATCGCTGCGGCAACACTGTTTCAAAGTTTTAAAACTGGTTCCATCTATGCCGTTTTCTTCCACAAATCTTGATTAGATTTGATGATACTACATCTTTCCCAGACACACTATCCGGAGTTTCATTGTACTCTTCCGCCAAAGCTATGCGGTCTCACACCTTCCTGGGTCAGATTTTACCACTTACAATCATTTATTGCTCTATATTTTCAAGCATCAAACTGAGTGCAATTTTTTTACGAGGTGTGAGTTGAATCTGATTTGTATTTCACCATTTTGCCGACAAACCCTGATTTATCTCTTACCAATGCTAATTTTTCATGCATTGCATTTGAATCTCAAAAACAGCACTTGCTAGTTGAGCCCTCGCTCTATTTGAAATGGCTCCACGTCACATTCTAGCTGGAAGGAAATGACTTGGATACCTGAGTATAGCGTTGGTACAAACTAAAGGTTAATCCAAAGATGGGGGCGTGGGGTCGGATGATAACGATATTTTCTGAGAAGCTATGGTCTATTACTAATATGTTTCAATTACAGTATATAATTCTAAGAAAAATTTTATGTGTAAGACCTAAATCTCAAATCCCTCTTTTAGGTCACTCTTATGTTCTTTTATCACCGAACCCTCCGTCGGAGCAATATTCTCTCCCATGAGTTCAAGTGCAATTTCATTTCAATATTATCTTTTTCCTATATGTAAGAGAGCAGTGTACAATCTTGAAGAATATTTTTCCAAAACAATGTTTTTCAAAGCCCTTTCTACAATTATTAATTAAAATTGCATGTATTTTTTTATACGGAGCTCTGAAACTACATGCTTTTAGGCTTTCCCATAGGAATTCCTTATGAACGTATTTGACAAGAGAACGAGCACTTCTACAGAGTAATTCGTAATCAAATCGCTCTTTACAAAACGTATTGGGACAAGAGAACGAAAGAATCTAGAGTAATCTTGCATCTCCGTAAATCTGTTTTGTATTGTGTATTCAAGAGAACGAAAGATCCTACAGAGTAATCTGCATCTCCGTAAATTCGTTTTACAAACTGCATTGGGAAAGAGAACGAAAGAATCACAGAGTAATCTGCAATCTCCAAATTGCTTCATAAATGTTTCGCAATCTGTGCGTTAAATGTAAGGAAAAGACTATAGAAGATAAACAGATAAATCATCTATGAAGAATAAATCTTATTGACTCCTATATGGAGCAGAATTTGGGGGGCTGTTAGCATACACAAGGAAGAATTTTTTGATACATTATATGCAAAAGATTTACAGAAGAATAAAAAAGAATAACTCCAAAATAAGGAGGAATTTATTTTCAAGTTGATTTCCAGAAGATGTGAAATGGCCTGTGAGGGAAAATAAACAAAGAGTGACTCTTGGTAGTTATAAATTACATTCTTTTTTCTAGAAACAAGAGCTAAAGGTTTTATTCTTTAAATATTTTTTTTTGAAACTAAACCTAATGGCGCATTTGTTGTAATGTGTAAAAAAAAATCTCTTCCTGATTGTCTTTCTTTCCTTGGGTCTCTCGCAGGAGAAATTTTGTTTGACGAAAGTCAGGCCTCTTGTAGAAAAAAAAGATCCAATTTTAGAATCACTACCTGCTGTGAGATCCTTGATGAAGTCTGATAGGAGGGATCTATTCTACCTTTCACAATAATAATACCTTTATTAAGGCTAGTTTGTTTTTATTTTCTTATAAAATGTTTATTCTTTCTAGGTGATTCAAAGAAGAGAAAATTCCAGTTCAACAAGATTTCTATAGGAAGCTACAAGAATGGTTTCTGGGAACATCAAGAGCTCCTGTTAGTGCGTAATTTACCTTTTTTTAAAAAAAACAGAAAAGCAATAATCGAAAAATTTGCAGCAAAATCTGGAGTTTATAATTATTTGCTTGCTTTTCTTAGGTATGAAAATATATACGTGTTTTGTGCCTCAAAGGATGCAAAATACGTTTCGATTTGGTAGACGATGCAGGAGAAAAGGCTTCGTACCTCTATCAGTAGGAACTCTTGTCAGTGCAAGGCTACAACATTAATATCGGTGGTTACCTGCGGTGGGTGTTGTCTCTATGTACCATATGCAGGTTAAATATATTGATATTCTTCCTATTAGTAAGTGCAGAAAATTCTATATCAAAAGAGGAATCTAGGTTTATTCTGAAACATGTTGCAAAAAAGAAGTAAATGTAAATGAAGCCAGTTAACATTTTAGGAAATAACGAAGTTACGATTTATTTAGAAGGCAAATAAAGGATCAAAATACTAAATCTTTTATACTTTTATTTTGAAATGAATATATCCACGAAACTTGCATCACACGATTTGAAAATACAAATAATGATTCTATTTTGTGTATTTTATGATATAATTTGAATCCAATACAAGTATATCATAAAAT
This sequence comes from Araneus ventricosus, assembly GCA_013235015.1. Classification (NCBI taxonomy): domain Eukaryota; kingdom Metazoa; phylum Arthropoda; class Arachnida; order Araneae; family Araneidae; genus Araneus; species Araneus ventricosus. The sequence continues at coordinate 17,513 of BGPR01013117.1, forward strand.
ATTTTATTATGACCCATTTTCTTGGAAATAAAAAATGCATTTAAAAAAAAGTAGGAATAAATATGAATTTCTATCGGAAAACCGACGAATTTCTTTTTAATATAAGAGATCACTTACAACAAAAAAAATCATTTCAATTAATATGTTTATTAAAATTTAAAAAAAAATTGGCTGAAGAATATGTATTGTTTAATGCTACATTGAATTAATATCAAGTTCTTTTGAAGATACTAAACCATTGCTATTTCTTGACACTAATCTCCCCTGCTACAACAAATTGCTCTGGTAACACTTCTTTTAAAATTTAATACCGAAGTAAAATTTTAGTGCATGTGAGCTCATCGCACCAGACCACTAGCATATTGAACTTCTGTCTTTTCTGACCTCAAGTTTCTCAGCATACCTCTTCGCAATCTATTGAAATGCGTTCCAGCAGTGCAGTTTGAAAGATGGAATCTGCTGCCTTTGCAAAAAATATCTTAACGTCTCTTTCCTTTGCTTTTGGCTTATTCTTCAAGGACAGCAGCCCTAGGATTCAATGAAGACAATGACGGATATTGGGTTCTTCTTGCTTCGGCTTGTGATAAGCAACTAAAGGAACAGAGAGTTCTCCCTAGAAGCAATTATATAAGAAATGGGAATTGTAGAAGAAAATATTATGTTCAATCTCGAAGGGGAATAAATTTTGTTTTCGTTTAGTTCTGTTGAGCTTTGGTAACTGGATGTGCTTTTACCTAGACAAGCTCACCCGGTATAAATCCTGCTTTGCTTTTCATATGGGCATATTATCCTAACTTTTATCAAACTACTTCTAAACTATGTCTCTCTTTAAAAAGTCTTGTTTGGTGCTCGGCCAACTGTCTCTAAAGATAATTTTTTTCTTTCTTTCTGTTTTTCCCTCTGAATTTCGCCAAACGTTCGTTTTGCGCTCTATGTTTCTTTCCCTTCGATTTCTCTTTCATTGGCTGTTTTTAGACATCGGATTAACTTTAATTTTGTCTGAAAGTGAACTTGCCTGGTTATTACGCATTCGTTTTCTACACTGTAAGTGACTCACAGAAAATCAGCAGAAGTGGTCTCCCTTAAACTTTCTTGTATACTCCCTAACGAATATGAAAAAAAAATAATCCAAATTGCAGTAAAACACACCAAGCGTCCCTAACACAGGTGGAGAAAAAATAAGGCAAACGAGTTTGCCGAGCGCCAGGAAAGGGCTAAAAGCGAGTTCTCGCCAATACACAAATGGTCCTGCGTAAGGTAAAGAAAATTCACATACAATTTGAACGCCATTTACTTTTCAACTGATTGAAATGAAAATTGGACACAGATCTATAATTGAGATAAGAAGACCACATATCAATTTTTATTGATCTATGTTATCATCTTCACAAATTTGTGATTATACAGACCGACAGACAGTGAACCCTCTGACGGATTTCGCCCAAAATTTTTACGTTCCGGTTCATAATACCGTGTAACAAGTTTTATCTAATTTTCGAATTTTTCTCGAATTTTTTGATGCTTACGATAATTTGCCTTTGTATACTTCGTATACGAGAAAGTAAAATGAAACGGCGGCCGTTTTCTAAAATACAACTCAGATATAATTTCAAACACAAATTGTGGTCTATTTAAAGGTAAAGCTATTTTTAATAAATTGTATTTCAATTGATGAGCCGACACTGATTAGAATAGTTGTGGAACACCCGTTCACAATTTGAAATACTTTTGTAAATAAATTTCATAAGAGTTAATAAATCAATTATTATTACTTTCTCGTATACGAAGCATACAAAGAGAAAGTATTTTAATCGTCAAAAAATTCGAAATAGAGATTTTGACGGATCTCCATATTTTAGACTTCCCCGAGTCCGAAAAACACAATTTTGGAATTATGTCTGTCTGTGAACATGATAACTCGAAAACTATTAGAGCTACAGAGATGAAATATGGTACGTTATCCTTGGTCATAATTTGTAGGTTTCAAATTTTGAACAAAATTCGTCTACCGGAAGTCTGTCTGTCAGCTTTCATACGAACACTATAACTCAAGAACTTGAATAGGTAGATGGATAAAATTTGGTACAGAGTTTTATCATCAGAAATGTAGGTATGTATAAAATGTTGGACTAATTCCGTCAAAGGGTTGACTATCTGTCGGTCTGTATAATCGCATACTTTTGAACGCAATAACTTCTTTAAAAAATTACTTAGATAAATGAAATTTTGTGTGGGGCCTTCTAACCTTAATTGTAGATTTGTGTCCAATTCTTTTCTGGATTTTTCTGGAATATATGTATTTTCACTTTATCGCATATCAAATTATTCGATCAAACAGCAGTCAGATGTATGGAAAAGTGGTATAAGTCAATAAATTTGTCATATAATATCTGTGTATGTTTTGTGGATAGAGTAGTAAAACTTAGTTTATACAGAGATGAGTGTTTGAATAATATTTTGTTCAATGGCACTTTTACTCTATGGGTACTGTATAAACATTTAATTTTTTAAACGTTTTATTAACAACTTCCACAGAAGCCAAAGTGTTTTCATACAAATTCCTACCTTACTTGACAAAACTTTGTAATTGGAACTATAAGTCTATGTGCAATATTTAAGGAAATAAATGATTGTCCTACTTTTTTGAGACGCCGTCTATTTTTCAAGAGGTGACCAAAGAATTAAATTCCTCAAGATATGGAATCTCACAACATCTTTTGCATGAAAAAGTTGAAAACGCCTAGACTTTATCAGCATGATTGTTTCGGTGTCCTATTCCAGCCGAAACACTCTCTAATTCATACCATTTGTTTCGAATCGAGAATCGGCGACAGTTGAGATTCGCTCCTGAATTTAATGTCTTCAAATGCCCAGTCTATTTGGTTATAAAGAAATATTTCCCAAATAATTCGGTGCACAACCCACTTCAATATCGATATTTTTATGAATATACATGAAGAATAAATCCAGACTTGTCCTACCTTCAGTTTCATTCGTAAAGTGAGAAATTCAAGAAATTCGTGAAAGTTTACCCCGTCTAAGGCCAGAAATTCTGAATAAAGAATAGCTAAAACGACTTCTTGTTAGGAATATAGTTTTGTTCTAAGCTATTTATGAAAGATATTAATTCTTTTATTTTACATTTATAGGTGACGCCATGCAGCACCAAAATAATTATGCATTTTCCACGAAAGACAAAGGCAATACTGAGAGAGCACAACGATACAAGGGAGGATGGTGGTTTGAAGATTCAACACTTTTCTGCCATCTAAATGGGGAATACAAACCTGGCAAAAATGAATTCGGGAGCCTTCATTGGTATCCATGGCGAAAGTATGAAAATTTAGCTGGAGTAGAAATAAAAGTGAGGCCAAAGTAAATCGAATTCGAAATATGAGAAAAATTGCAATCGTCTTTATTCCCGGAAATCCTCTGTGAAGTGTTATGTTACAGCTGTGAATGGATGTAATTGACTTTATTTGTCTTAAAAAGAATTATTATTTTATAATAAAAGGAATAAATATTGTTCTTGTTTCAGTTCATGACAATCAGTTAAAAAATAAGTAAAACGACAAAAACAGTTGAAGATGGTTTACGAAAAATTTATTTTTAACAGCCCGCAGGAATAACAGAAGAAGAAAACATGAATTCTGTATTTCATTTGTACTTTTTTTTACAGAATAATATTCCCATTTCAATAGGTATTTACTATTGAAAAGAGTTAGATTTAGATTTCAGTAACTAGAGAAATTAAAGAAAACCAAATGTAAGTTATAAGTAAAGATTTGATAAGTAATAAGATCTCCCGAACACAAACTTCATTGAAAACCACACCATTACTAAACAATTTCTTAGCAACAGACAATTGTGCGGCCAGAATTTTTTCTGAAGTCTTCAAAAACAGGAAATTATTAAGACCAACGAAACACAAATTCCGGCAATAAAAGAATACACAAAGGATTGATCAAAAAATGAAGGGAAAACTGCTAATTTATTCAATGAAGCTGGGATGCCTGAATTTTAGAAATATTTGCCTGTATGGTTTGAAAACACGATAAAATTGGCATATGAAATTATTTCCATGCTTAGAAGTTATTATCTGTCCAAGAAATTATTTGCACTTCTATCAAAGGAAAAATGTCTCCCATCATATCTAGAGTTTCTGGACCAGTTTAGGAAATTATGTCTGCAGACAAAGTGTCCTCCGAAGTAGGAAATTTGGTAGTAGGGAAGAGATGACGTCAGTCAGAAAGAAAACACTAATTTACAATTGTCCTTGTTCTGTTTTATACTGTGTTTTCCAAATAAGCCTACATTTCTTCCGAAAACTGAATATTTTTTTAGCCTCAAATAAGTTTAGACCTGGTTTATTTGAACGGTGAGAGCATTTGAGTTTGAAACACTTGAATTCAGCATTGTCTCCGCCAACTTCTTCTGCCATTGTCTTAGCGGTTTAAAAGACATTCTTGCCTTTGCGGTATTACGAGTATAAACGCATTAAATGCCAAAAATGCCTTTTCCCTATATAAATGTTTACACTGAAACCAAACAATTAAGCCAATGTTGATGCTCAAAAGACACAAATATTGGAAAATCTCCACTTTTCAGGAAAAATACATGATTTTAAACGTTGAAAACAACATTTCACTTTGCCTACAGCGAGCAGCGCAAAACTGCGGAGGCTTTCTTAACAACCCAATGCATGAAACACAGAAATCAATCGTGAAAAATAAGATGAAGGTTTTATAATAACAATCTCTACTAATAAGAAAGGAGAATGTGTTGTGTGTGTTGGCGCTCTACACGACAGACCGCTGAACCTAGAGCTACCGAAATTTGGCACAAACATACTTTGGGATGTGGGAATGTGCACCTCGGAGCCCTTTTATTGAAATTTAAGCAAAATTTTTGCGCTTTTCCGTAATAACTTCCGAAACTATAATAGCACAACAATTATTTTTACACCATATGAAAATTTAAAAAAATATATTTTGAAAGATATCAATTAAATTGCTATGCGATTTTTTTCTCTGATATTAATAATTTTTTAAAAAATATTTTTTTGCAGAATTTACAACAATACTTTTCATTATTGCAACGCATTTCATACCGTTTTCATTGTTTAATCAAATATTTAATTGCGTATTTCTCTACCATTGTGTTGAAACCTAAGGTAATATCTTAATGTTTAATGCTATGTTTTAATCAGCATATTTACATCCAGCTAACATGCGGTTGCAAGTAAAATGTGCCGCGCCATTCAAAGTTAAAAACAAATGCATATTTTGCAAGAGGAATAAGGGAGTGAAGTTGGTGCCGACAATGTGCAGTTGGATGTGACATGACACAGTGAGTCACTTGACTCCATTGGTGACGATCATGCAGTCAACGAATAAAACAGGTGCGCGACTACTGAAAGAACATTGGTTAAATGTCTATTAAAACTAATTTATTGAGGGAACCATGAGTATCGAATTATACATAAGATATTCAATTGATAAATTCCCGGCAAAAAAGCTGGTGGCCGAAGGCGGCCAGTTTGATATATTAATAAGGAGTAGGAAATTTTTAGGAAATTTTTAAATGCTGATAGGTCATGTGTAATAAATGTTTTGATAGGTCATGGTGGCTTAGGTATAAAGTTTCGGAATCGGAGGGTTCCAGGTTCGAAACCCGATTAAAAGGAAGATCTGCCGTGTATCGGGAAGTTGCAAGCTAAATCGCAAGTACTGGGTCAAAACCTCCCTCCCACTGGTGTGGTGCGGATGTTTCGAGAGGGGGTGCGTGCTCAGGCGTTCTCCGCGCTCCTAAGTTACGAGGAACATTCCAAACCAGCCATCGTGTTGCTTCAAAACGGGACGTTAGTCCGTTTATACGGAACGGAATTTTTTAAATTTCATCAACATCACTTGGTTTCAACGAAATGGCATGCCTTTTTTGCATGTGAAATAAAAGATTTTATTTCCAATATCTGGTATGACAATTTTTTCCGACGTGGGGTAACTTTGCGTCGCAAAAAGAGGATTTCTTTGCACCATGGAAATTTGCGGTACAAAGCAATCCCAGTTGTTTTTTAAATTCGTTTTTGTATTAAATAATAAGAAGAACAATGTTTGCTTTTGCTCAAGATGTGCCCAGGCTGTATGAAAAAGGTAGAGGTCTTATAATTGCATCTCTTCGGAAACCCTAGAAGCCTGCTCTAATGCCATTTCCCAAGGTTTGTGGACTCTTTAGGAGTCGGAATTTTTTATGCATCCCAAGCGAATAGTTTTATACAAAAGAAAGCTGCTTTAAATAAGGAAAACTGGAAATGCCCTGGTTTTCTCCAATGAGAATGAAAAGACTGCAACTTGTGTAGTCCACTACAGTGTCTTTGTTTTTCTCCAATGAGAAGGAAAAGACTGCAACTTTTGTAGTCCACTACAGTGACTTTGTTTTTCTCCAGTGAGAATGAAAAGACTGCAACTTGTGCAGTCCACTTCAGTGACTTTGGATTTCTCCAATGAGAATGAAAAGACTGCAACTTGTGCAGTCCACTACAGTGACTGTGTTTTTCTCCAGTGAGAATGAAAAGACTGCAACTTGTGCAGTCCACTTCAGTGACTTTGGTTTTCTGATCTAGAATTCTAACCGAAATTGATAACTCTTATAAAACTAAGAGAAGGTATACTATTAGATAGCTATATTAATAACACACCCAACAATGACCGTATTTTTTTTAAAAAATGCCATTCTGATTTCAATTGACACAATGGAGGAAAATTGTTTATTATGAACAGATATTTGAAAAATTAATATTTTTATATATTTTTATCCAGGTTTTCAGAAAATAAATCTAATATTGTGCTCAGTCATTTTCCTTTTTAATTTACCAAAAAAAATAATAACGAGTGCAAAGTGAGACAAATTTGCATCCAAATTTCCAAAAATTATTGTTTATTATTAAATTAATTTAAGATTCAAATTTTGCTTTCCCCCTAGAATAAGTTTTTATAGATGCTGCCTTAAACCGAAAACTAAATCTATAATATAAAACAGAAAATACATGTATCCGTCTGTCGGTCACAAGAACTCCTCCTGAACGGTGTACCGTAGCGACATGAAATTTACACACGACATTCTAGAGCACGTTTCTAGGTCAACGGTGCTATTTTCAACTTTCAGAGTTAATTAGTTCTTAAGATATTTAATTAAATAAAAATTAGCCGCTGTTAAGCCTAATGCTCAGACGTTTTTCGCCAATAACTTCAGAAATATTTATTAGACAACAATTATTTTTATGCCATTATAAAGAGCAGGGAATTATCTTTTCAATGATATTAATTCCATTGCGATGAAGTGTGTTCTCTGATTTTTATTGAGGTTTAAAAAAAATATTTTTAACGCAATTTCTAACAATGCTTTTTATTCTTATAGAAATAAATTCAACCCAAATTACTGTTTCGCGCGCGGGCTTTTACCAGTGTTAAACATAATATAAGAAAATATTGTTTTCTTTGAGCATAACAACAAAGTAGACTTTTCACTTCCGGTTGTTGTAGAATTTACAGCTTTTAACACGGTTACACAGTGATAAAATGGCGTGCTATTTTCAACTTTCAGAGTTAATTAGTTCTTAAGATATTTAATTAAATAACGAAAATTAGCCGCTGTTAAGCCTAATGCTCAGAAGGTTTTTGCCAATAACTTCTGAAATATTTATTAGACAACAATTATTTTTATGTCATTTTAAAGAGAAGAAAATTATCTTTTTAATGATAATAATTCCATTGCGATAAATTGTTTTATCTGATTGTTATTAAGGTTTAAAAAATATAATTAACGCAATTTCTAAAAATAATTTTATTCTTATAGAAATAAATTTAAGCCAATTTACTGCTCCGCGCGCGGGCTTTTGCCAGTATTAAAGTTAATATACGAAAATATTGTTTTCTTTGAGCATAGACATCAAAGGAGACTTTACACTTCCGGTTTCCTGTTGTCGTAGCATTTACAGCTTTTAATATGGTTACACAGTGATCCAATGACGTAAGTGAATTATTCTCTCGATGTTTTGTTTAATTTTCACACATTTTTAACTGATCCTAATGAGTGTGTGCTAAACCTTCAAGACTACTTAGTCCGGTTCCTATCGTAGGAAGAGGAAAAAGCGAAGGTGGAAAAAAGATGTATTAATGGTCTATCTGTCGCAAGAACTCCTCCTAAACGGTGAATAGTCTTGATATGAAATTTGCACACGCCCTTCTGGGGTTCGCTCCTAGATTAATTCTGCTTTTTCAAACTTTCGAAAAATTACTTTCTAAGATATTTAATTAAATAACGAAAATTAAGCCACTTATCGTCGTTTTATCTCAGTTTTTCGCCAATAATTTCAGAAAAATATATTGCACGTAAATTATTTACATACCATCGCAAAGAGCAGAAAATTATCCTTTTAATGATTTCAATTTAAATGCCACGAGTTTTTTTCCTTAATTTAATAAACATTTCAAATTTATTTCATACGCAATTTGTAGCAATGCTTTCTGTTATTGTAATTAAATTCAAACCATTGATCGTTTTATCAAATCCTTCATTCCAGTATTTTCACCATAGTGAAAGTTATGATAAAAATATTGTTTGAATGTTAACAGAAAGGCAGAAATTTTATTTAGCTTTTATTTCATAGCATATACCTATTTCAGTATGTTTGCACCACAACACAATGATGTTAATTACTCTCTTTCCGCTATGCTGCATTTAATTTTACAAATTTTTAATGGTCGTAATGAGTGTGTAAAATCCCTCTAGATTGTTGATCCCACTTCCTATAGGAGGGAGAGGTCCTAAGGAGAAAAAGAAAGAACACTATGAGGTTTTTTTTTCCGGTCAGTGACAAAAACACTAAAGACAAGAGAATTGTACTCCGGATAATGGCAAAAAATACAAGATATGAAAGAGTTTCTGCTGTTGCCGTAGCAATGATGGGGAGGGAAAAATGGAGTACGAATAACTACGAGATTCTTGAACATATTTTTACCCCGAGCAACGCCGGGCATATCAGCTAGTACTTATATAAATCAACTGGTTAAGCAGAGTGTTGACGTTTCTTCCCCCAACAGATCACGAAATTGCGCCATTGAAAGTGGACTGGAATGACGATGTGAACTGTTATGATAATATTGCAGTTAAAAATCAACAAACAAGTGTTTAAAAATTTCTTTGGTTTGCATCAAAAATTTATTGAACGAGTTATCAAGTTTCTTATCCATACGATCAGGAGAGAAGAAAACTGATAACAATTTAATCAGTATATTAACCCTTCTGAATTTTAAAAACCTTGGAGCATAAACTGAGCTGTATCTGCTTCGCTCATATCTCTGCAATTCGCCATTATTTTTTATTATCAAGTCACTACAATGAAAAGAGTCTTTCATATTTTTTCATGCATGTTGTATTATCATACAACTCACATATCGCGATACGATACTGCAACCTACGACCTTATTGGAGATATCGTATCACGTGGTGCACTTATCGCTCCGTCTAACTTTTTGAACAGTTTAATTATGCGAAATCAGTTTGAAGACTTTACAAGAATTTATTCTCATCGTTTCCTGTTGAATTAGTAATATACTGTACAAGATTTTAAAAACAATTAAGGGAAAACAGAATCGGGTCAAACTGACATGAACGATACATTAATAGAATATCAAATATTATAAAGAAAACATACACATAAAATAAATTAATTTTCAGAGGAATAACATATCATCCTTAATAACAAATTCATGAAATTTCATTAAAATATCTCTATACTGTCGTTTTCAATAAGCAGTTTGAAAATGTTTCCGGTGAAATAGACACGGACAGAAGAGCAGGGTTCCTACAAAATATAATAATGTGATGGCAGTAATGAGGGAACAGAAGGGGTTCATTACAAAATGCATTAATGTGATGACAGTAATGAGGGAACAACAGGGGTTCATTACAAAATGCATTAATGTGATGACAGTAATGAGGGAACAACAGGGGTTTAATACAAAATGCATTAATGTGATGACAGTAATGAGGGAACAACAGGGGTTTAATACAAAATGCATTAATGTGATGGCAGTAATGAGGGAACAACAAGGGTTCAATACAAAATACATAAATGTGATGGCAGTAACGAAGGAACAACAGGGGTTCATTACAAAATACATTAATGTGAGGGAAGTAACGAGGAAATAACAGGGGTTCAATACCAAATACGTTAGTGTGATTGATGTAATGAGGGAACAATAGGGTTTCAATACAAAATACAGCAATGTGAGCAGACAAAATGCCTTAGAAGTTGTGAAAAATTCACTTAAATCGTCACGACTGATGCTACTAATTGTTTTCTAAATTCACAACGGCCTATAAAAGCGCAATTGTTGCGATTAGAGCGATTTACAAAAAATATTCTAAATAATTCATTATTAAATAATTTATAATTTCCGAAAAATTTGCTACACAGAATGCAATGACTATCAACGAAATTCCTTCAACGCTCACCAAGTCTCGAGTATCGTCAAGACGCAAAACAGCCTTGCGCCATAATAATAAAATTGAATATGTAATTTAAGCAATTTCTTTAACCGATTAAAATAAAAATTAGACACAAATCTACAATTGACAATTGAGGTTAGAAGGCCACAGACCAAACTTCATTTATCTAAGTCATTCTGTTAAGGACTTCTTGTTTTCACAAGTATGCGATTATACAGGCCGACAGACAGTCTACTCTTTAACTGATTCGGCCCAAAATTTGATACGGACCTACATTCCTGATGATAAAAATGTGTGCGAAATTTGCACCGAATTTCATGACTTCCGACAGAATTTTGAAATTATTTGCATGTATTTCTCTAAAAGAATGGCTTTCCTAATTGTTTCCTCTTTGGGGGAATATTAGATTAAAGTTTTGCAGAAAAATTTGGATCAGACCGTGATTTAATAATTAATTATGATTTTTCGAAATTTTGGTGCAAAGTTCCCTCATAAGTGGGGATACTCTCAATTTTTCCGCACATTTCACTAACAAACTGACTGTGATGCAATGCTTATCAATTTATTATAAACCTGTGTATAAATAGTGTGTCCGCTAGGAGGTTAAAGCCACTGTATACCCTCAAGCTCGAACCCAAAGGGGTTCCCTGTCATCAGACAGACAGACATAATTCCACAATTGTGTTTTTCGGACTTAGGTCTAGGAGGTCTAAAACATGGAGATTCATCAAAATCTCGAGTCCGAATTTTTTGAGATTTACAATGCTATCTCTTTGTAAACTTGGTATACGAGGAAGTAATAGAAAAAAGATATTTTTGATATTTAATTATATAAGCTGCAGATCAAGACACTTTAGAAAAGAAGAGAGCGTATGATCCGAGAGATCCCCACTAAAATATACATAAGGCTCTAATAATAACCGCACCTTTTTTCTGATTGTGTGCTTTTCTACAGAAGAAGAGCACAGACCGAGGCCGTCCACCCAAGCATCCGAGCCACGTCAAAGAGAGGGTATTTTACTCTCGGTGTCAGATTGAATGTGCACAAATTTAATTTTCACAGCGAATCTCGGATAGAATCGCATTTCGAACCTGAAAAGCTCTTGTATCTCATGCGTAAGTTTAACAACAGGCCACGATGGCTCTTTATTCGGTAAAAGTTGCGCTCCTTCTGTTTTGGTTCTGAATGAAATTTTGAAGAGTAAGGATAATTCAAATATACATCCATCCGATGACTGTTAAAAATGACAAAATTCATCCCAGATACGTCCGTTGTATTCAAAAACGCACAGAATTTCCAAGATGATTCCAGGATGGTTAATTAATCAAAACGAATGCGACCACTGCAAATATCTAGAACAACAAGCTGGTAATTAAAGTATACTAGTATATAAAACGATAAAACAAACTAATCTTTGTGATACTTTGCGAATTTTGTAATCATGTTCATCTTTGTAAAGCAAACAAAAATCCCTAATATGTCAATTTGCATATTGGATTTTAACTAATTAACTCTTTAGACCCGAGGCGACTTTTTTCTTCTAGCTACTTTAAAACCGGGACATTTGGGAGAAAGCGACAAAAAATAAACTCTCCCAACATGGTCAGTCATTTACCCCACCCTTGCTATAACCTTCCCTTAAGGCGAACGGAAATTGACTTAGGTTTGCACAGAACCTCCCCTCCCCTCAAAAGAATCAAACCGTCTCAGACCGGCCTTCTTCACTGTTAAAAGGAGATTTTTAGACCGCCAGGGACCGCCTCGCTCGGCGTCAAAGTGTTAATGAATTTAAGCTGAACAATTTGTGATTGTATACAAAAGACGCGAGTGTTTTTTTCAGAGAACAACTTCAGACTCATTGTTTGCATGATTAACTCTTAGGACACTGAAAAGCCCCAAACGACCATTAAAGCAAAGTCCGGCATCTACCCAGAGCGCCTAGATAATACTGCTAAACTTACATCGCCATTCTAGAATTGTATTTGATTTCATAACTGAGGCGCATTCTATGTTCGCTCGTTAGAGTCCCTCCCTAAGATGGGTTGGATAATCAGGGAGATTTACTTAGAATTCTCAATTCAGCAGAAACCATTTCCTTCGTATACAACCCCCAAATAGCCATCAGCTAATCCCTCAGTTAAGAGTGCAAGCTGTCACTGCAGTTTCATAGGGGTGTAGGTAATTTGTCTTATGTCTGAAAGAGGAACTAGGGTGATAACGGAAGACGTTTTTGAACATAAAAATCATACAAGCGAGGACAATGAAACTTCTGGTCGCGATGACAATATTGTTAGGCAAGATGTTCATTATGTGCAGTATATTAAGATCGAAAATTAATATATAAATAATAAATGCATCTGCCTCCACGATCTGGCCTCGTGAATCATAGTAATGCTATAAAAACAGCTCTAGGAGTAACTAGGTATCCAGCGACAGGAATTTCGGATGTAAAAAGTGTACTTAAATTCAATTTTTAAATCCAAAATAGTATAATCAAAATGACAAATATTTAATGTGAAAAGGAAGTGGAAGGTGGAAGAGAAAGAAAAATTGTGTTGTTGTTGTTGATGATCCCCGAAGATCAGCAGAGCTATATCAGGTCCATGAGCCTGTGCACCCTAAAGAAATCCAAAGTCAATAGGGGATTAGAAACAAGATCCTGTTTGGAAAGCTCCAGGCATGCAAGAATGTGATCAGGAGTGACCTGTTGTGCAGTACATTTTGGGCAGATCTCAAAACACTTAGAATTATCAGAGAAAGTGAAACTTCTGATATGCCCACTAAGGAAGCGAGTAGGAGTTGTCTGGTCGCGTCTGTTGCAGGCAATTGATAGAGAGCCACCTGGTCGAAAGCCTTGATACCAGTGATACACCGGTGGAATGAGCCAGCTAAGAAATAAAAGTCATATGCGATTGCCTGAATGTCGACTCCTGGCTACCAGCTTTCCGAAAGGGTTTCATTAACAACCAAGTTCCAGAACAGGGGACCTGTGAAGGATCTTGTTGATAGAGTTCTCTTTAGGCCAGACAACTGACCTCGGGAGTTTTGCATGGCTACTTCTCTGTAACGAAGAATATACTTCAAGTTGTCGGTCACGTTGGAGGGGAGAATATATGCTTATTGCGAATTGATGAGTGATGAAGGAGGTCGAATGCTCCCTTGATGTCTAAAGAGATGACCAGGGTACGGTTTTTATTTTTTGCATTCTTCTATTTTCTCGAGTTCCAGCAATACTTTTTGTAATGAATCTCGTGCAACAGCGTGTCTTTTGGAGAGGGGTGTTCCAGCTCAGAGGTCATCCTCATCATCTGACCGAGGTTCAAATTTACGAGGTCCGTCCCAAAATAGCCCTCGTTGTGCTTCAGAAAGTGGCGTAAATGTAACTAAAACTAAACTAAAACAACATTTGGTCTAGATTGTAGCATATGTGTTGCGCGTGCTTCAAATGTGTGACTGGAGTTAGCCGTGTTTTAGAACCCTTATGTTGCTAAGCCATTTTAAGATTTAAATGGAACAATACGTTAAGACGCCATTGCTCCATATATGTGGTATTCCTAGCTCCTCATTAGGTGCACAATACTAAAAAAACAACACAACGTTTCAATTTTTTGAAAAAAGTCTCTAATTTCTTGAGTCATAAAAACACAATAAAGGCTAAACAAATCCGGAGTGCTTACCTAACTTTAATTTTAATATCATTGTGTTCAAATTTATTAACGTTTATTAGATTTTTATTTATCATGAATTGATTAATAGGTTGCGTAAAAATCATTTTGCGCTATAACTCCTATATAAGTAAAAAACTCAATATTTTTAATGCGTCACTTCCGTCTTTCTGAATACTGAATACAACAAAACTGAAATACAACAAATCGTTTCAATTATTTGAAGAAAAACTTGAATTTCCCGAAACAAAAAAACTTGATAAAGGCTAAACAAATCAGAAATGCTTTCTAAAATTTTGTGTTAGTATCACTGTGTACAAATTTATTGAAGTATATTATGTTTATTTTTATCATGTATTGATTAATAGATTACTCAAAAATTTTACACTATAACTGCTGTGCAAGTAAAAAAATTAACATTTATAATGTTGCATTTCTGTATTACCGATCGAAATTTTTTGCATTTCTGTACAGCGAATGAATTTTTTTCATAACGATATTTCGGATCGAGGGATTAATTTCGTTCAGAATTGGATAGTTTCACTGTAGTAACAATTCCATTGTTTCGCAGCGTAATCTCTCATTGAAACACATACATCTTTTTTAGTACAATAGAAGGCGGTTCACACACTTCAGAATTTGAATGTAACGCCCACAGATCAAAGAGCTAACGTATCTTCCAAAATATGATAAAAACTACTCCTGATCTACATTTTTGTGCGAGGCAAACACTTCAGGAGCTAATAATCTTAATTTTATCAGAAATGAGATTATTCGAATAGAAGGTGATACGATTATTTGGAGCTGTATATGAATGAAGCACTTTAGAATTATTCTGCATACGTAGTCAAGCAGTTTGCAAGCATTCTGCCTACTGGAAACATGTAAGTTAACTTACATTTCATTAATAATTTCGAATATTTTTTTAAAAATTCACATCTTTGTATGCTAAGAATTATATTTTATTATTTTATGTTTTCTAAGCTTATTTATTTATTTTGTATTATAAATTGAACTTGATCTATACAAAGTAATTGATTACAATTTTATACCCATGGAAATTTATAACCGTTATTCAAGTTTCTGTCAATCAATATGAGAGTTTGAAATTGTTATAATATATTCGTCTTTTAATTAAAGTATCCCAATAAACTTGTTATTTGAATAATAAAAATACAAAAAGATGTCGCAAACATGCTTTTTCACGTGCACTGAAGAAAAGTAAACCTTTTTTTAAAATCAAAAATCGCGGACGTCAAAATAAAATTGTAATAGCTTGTGGAGTGTTGATAGAAATAATTTCTACAAATTGAAATTCATGATATTATTATGATTTAATTAATATATACTAGCTGATATACCGGCCCTGCTCGGGATTAAATTAATTTCATATCTAATATTTTTTATTTATATTTTCTTGTTTAATATTTTTTTAAATGATAGATATTGTGTATAGCTGTTATACCAGGCGTTGCTCAAGATTAAATTACTTTTGTATAAAATATTTTAATGCAGAAAATCCTCTTTTCGTGTGAAACGTTTTTAAATTGAAATTAAAAAAGAGGTCATCAATTGAAGCAAACGATTCATAAAAAACGCCGAAAACTAATTCTCTTCGTAATATTTTTTATATGAATACTTAAATTTTTTCCCCAAATACTGAGGTATAGGAAATGTTTTGATGGACTTTTTAGGGCGATAAATTAATTTTTAATTAATAAAAAACATGAAAATAAACCGAATCAAAAGTTTTTCCTGGAACAAATTTCGAATTGTCGGCTTTTAAACATTTCTTTTAGTATTTTCCAGAATTTATGTAATGTTTTTGGCAACAGATCTTAGTATGTACATTTTTGTTCATCAACATTAATAAAATAATGCAATGCTACAAATTGTGTATAAAATTAATTTTGAAAAATTTATCAAAATGTGAGAAAAAAATTGTACGGAAGTGAAATTAGTGTCAATGCAAAGCTAATTTTTTAAAAAATATAGTGTTCAAACAGTTTTTGTTAGACAACATTTTCGGAAGATATATTTGTTAAAACGCCAAAATCTGGATAAATTTTTAATTACTTTTTGGACTTTGAACAGTTGACAGTGACCTTTATCATGTTTTTAAGATCTCATATGCATAAAAATACGTACAATAAACATTCAAAAACACAGCCTCCCAACTACAGAGGTTAAGGCTGCAACGACTAATATTAGTCCAATTCTTGCCTGTAAACGACATATTTCTAGAGAGTGCTGTTGTCAAACATCTATTTCATCTGCTTACAAAAACTTTAATAACATTGCCTTTGTTGAAATTTGAACAATTGGCTTATGGTTTCTTTTAGGCATCGTTAAAACACAGCTCGGAATCTGATAATACTCAAATTTATTTATTTTCAATTGAAGTATTTTTTATTTAATATTTCATAGGAAACGCGGGGAAAGATGACAGGTGATATTAACTGAGCGATATTTTAATCTAATTAAATAAGCTTTAGAATTCTTTAAGAACCAATGTAAACATTTCCTAGCAACTAAGTATCATTAAAGTTGCTTTATTTCAAAATTGTCTGCGTATAATCAACACTTTCTTAAACTTTGAAAAATTAATAAAAATTGAAGGAAAAATATCTCAGACATAAAATTTCTATAATTGAAATGGTAAACGTTTGAACTTCAGGATGGTATAAAACTATTGTTTAGGGATAATTTGCTCCGAACTTATAGCAGATAAACGGTTTCGGATTATTTCTAATTAACTGACTGTTTAATTAACTTTTGCGCTTGGAAAGTGCACAGGTATCTTCCCCTTGTCCTGAATAATAATTGTACAGAGTTTTGTTAAAATCAGCGCAATGATTCAGAAGGAGATGTGGAACATAGCCACATACATACATAGGCACATACCTACATATGTAGCCATATAAACAGCCACATACATGGTCACAAATACTTTTATTTATATTCAGATTTATATATAATGCTTTGATTTCTCAAGAATATTTAAAAACATTTTCATGAGATATATAATTTTGGTTGATTTTCCTTTCATATTATTTAGAGTACCTCACTCTTATACAATTTTGTTTTGACGTTAATATTTAACACAATAAAACATATATTAAGTTAATTACCTAATTGTTGATCTAAATGTGATAGTCGTTCTTTGTTTTTTATTAATTTTTTCCCACTACAATTTTAAAAATATCTTTTAATTACGCTACTTTCCCAACGAAATGTATTTTACATTTTCAGTACATGGATAGCAACGAGCGTATGAATATACGAAATAGTTAAAGATGTTTTAAAATTCCAACCAAAGAAATTTTTCTCTAATTATGAATTGCTA
Organism: Araneus ventricosus; assembly: GCA_013235015.1. NCBI lineage: Eukaryota > Metazoa > Arthropoda > Arachnida > Araneae > Araneidae > Araneus > Araneus ventricosus. The sequence continues at coordinate 35,037 of BGPR01013117.1, forward strand.
AGAAAAATGAATGCAATAAATCTTTTTTGGAATGTCAATATACAAAAATTGCATTGCCTATTCTTTGACAAATTTAGAAAATTTGACTGGGTCTCTTTCATGTCAACTTATTTCAAATGCATTGATTTAACTTGATGTTTTTCATATATTATGCCTCATGAAATAATTTGAAAATTAAACAACTAAAATTCTTTTGCTCGAGATAAAAATTTAGAATTTTATGTAGAAAATATCATAAATAAAAATTTAAAAATACGATGTTCCATCTAGGAGTCATCCACATTACTTAATGCAGAATAATTAAAATAATTAAATTTTTATTTTCTAACAATTTAAAACGGTAAATGCGCTGTGGGTGTTTACCACACTCTCGGAAATGCACGAGAATAGCTTTTACACACACACACAAATATCTCGCTATGTTTACACTTTTCTCTCCCGTTTGTTTGGTTTGACAATTAAATTAAAAATGTTAAAAATAGGTGATGAAATATAAATACTATATTGATGAAATATAAAATGTATTTATTCGCAATGTTATTCTGTTGTGAGCATTGAAGATTTCAAAAATTATATATCATAGGATTTTAAAAAAATGGGGAAGAAAAGAATGCAGGCACTAAATTGGTCCTTATTTCTCTTAAGAAAAATACTAGAAAATGTCATTCATCAATAAAGATTGTACTCTATGGAATTTACTAATAAAATCAGAGCAACTACGAGGGTTATTTTTTTTTCAAGGTCCGATTGGTCGCTAAATGAAAATCACAGTCAGAATCAAGAAAATTTTATATGGAACAATGTGATACAACATTAAGCTACTTTTCGACGTAATCGCCGTTCCGATTCATACATTTGTCGTAGCGTGGTACCAATTTTCCAATACCTTCATCATAGAAAGCAGCCGCCTGTATTTTCAGCCAATTCTGTACGCTGGTCTGCAGCTCGTTGTCTGTGGCGAAAATTTTTCCTCCTAGACAGCGTTTCATGTGGGCAAAGAGATGAAAATCTGAGGGAGCCAAGTCAGGACTGTATGGTGGGTGGTCAAAAACTTCCCATCCAAAACGCTGCAGGAGGATCGTTGTTGCAACTGCAGTGTGCGGACGCGCATTGTCATGAAGAAGGACAATGCCTGACGACAACATTCCTCTTCTCTTGTTCTGAATTGCCCTTCGAAGACGTTGAAGAGTCTTGCTGTACGAAGCTGCAGTGATGGTTGTACCACGTGGCGTGAATTCCACCAAAAGAACACCTTTACGGTCCCAAAACACTGTAGCCATACTCTTTTTGGTGGAGAATGTGCGCTTGAACTTCACTGGTTTACGACTCGGGGAGTGTGAATGCATCCACTGTTTGGATTGCTCTTTCGTTTCTTCAGTTTCGTAATGGACCCATGTCTCATCTCCTGTGACAATTCTGTCCAAAAACTCATCTCCGTCGTGATGGAGGAAGGTTAATGCGGCGCCCATTCGCTGAGTTTTGTGATGGTCAGACAGCATCTTGGGAACCCATCTCGCGCAGAGTTTGCGGTACTCGAGTCTTTCACTCACAATGGTATAGAGAGCTGACCGTGAAATTTCCGGAAACAAATCACTCAACCCAGATATTGTGAACCGACGATTTCCGCGAATCGCCTGATCCACGCGCTGAACAAGATCATCGGTTGACACTGGCTTCCTTCCCTGGCCGCCTGCATCACGAACATCTGTGCGTCCAGCATCAAAGTTCCTGCACCATTTCCGCACTTTGCTGGCACTCATGAACGTTTCTCCGTACGCTTTACTCATTCGTCTATGTGTCGGAAACCACCAGGGACTGAAATTAACTGAAGAGAACTTTCCTTCCCCGCCACCAGGGGTTTTTTTTTACCTTCCTTTCTCTTGGTTTTTAGCGGCCAACTTTGCTACGCGCGTTCTTGTAATCCCTTTTTCTAACTAATGTAAATATAAAATTAGTCATGTAAACTTAATCATCATTAAATATTTTCATTCTTAAAGATTTACTCCCTGACTACATACCTGCCACATAATAAAGAGATTTCAGATAATATAAAAGCCACTCCAGTATGAAGAAAACCTGAGACGACCAAAACAAAGGTAAGCGTTAGTTACCTATAATTTAAAGATGTTTTGATCGTAATATTAAGTGGCATCCCTGTCGGCATAATGGTGTGGTTTATTTAATTTAGAGCTGAAAAAATATAGATTAGAATTTGAACTGATTTATTATTGAATTTATATATTATTGAATTTTACTGAATATAAATTCCGAACAGTTCAATTTTAAAAATGGATGATAAAAGTGGCAGGTTAAAAAAGAAACGGGGAGAAACAAGAACATCTGTTACTAAAATTTGTAAAGCTATTGAAACAGAATTAACGAAAACAGATGTAAATGTCGACGCATTAGAGGAAATGTTAGAACAGCTTGCTGTTGAGTCAAACGAATTAAAGAATCTAGATTCACAAATAGAAGAATTCGTTTCCGATGACAAGTTAGAAAAAGAAGTGAAAGAAGTAGCAGAATACACCCAAAAAATTATAACTTGGAAATTTAGAGCGACAAAAAAAATACGCGAACAGACAAAAAATGTTGATTCGTTGAATGTTCCAAGTTCCTGTTATAAAGAATCATCATCGAACATTAAATTGCCAAAACTTTCGATATCTAAATTCTACGGGCAATCAAGTTTATGGCTTTCATTTTGGAACTCTTTTGAATCAGCCATACACGAAAATGATTCATTAAGTGAAGTCAGTAAATTTAATTACTTAAAAGCCCATCTAGGTGGTTCTGCCCTTAGTACTATAGAAGGATTTGCGTTAACACCAGAAAATTATGAAATCGCCATAAAATTACTTAAAGAACGCTTTGGAAGATCAGATGTTCTCATTAATACTCATTTGAATAATTTACTGCGTATCTGCCCATTAAAGAACTCGGATGATATTGTATCATTCCGAAAAATGTTTGATAATATACAGACAGAAATACGATCTCTTGAATCTCTTAATGTTTTGAAAGAAACATATCAAAATCTTCTTTGCCCCCTCCTGCTAAAATGCCTTCCCCCCGATCTAGTTTTAGAATATAATAAAAGCATGAAATCGGATAAATATGAAATAAATGAATTGGTCGACTTCCTGTCAATTCAGCTAAAAGCAAAAGAACGATCGTTAATGTATGCTTCTCCTGTAAGTTCGAAAAAAGAAAAGTATTCATATCCGCGCTATGACTCATCGAGCGAAAAAATAAACAATTCCAGATGTTTTTCTTCAAAGAGATTTAGCAGTTCAGATTTGATCAGTTCTGAAGTAAAAACAAAAACAAATGCTTGCATATTCTGCAATGAATTCCATGCTGTTGGTGATTGTAATTACGCACTTTCTTTAAGTTTGGAACAACGAAAAAAAATACTGTCTAAAAAGGCTGCGTGTTTTATTTGTGCAAAGCCATTTCATCTTGCTAAATTTTGTAAGTCAAAAATAGTTTGTACTCTGTGTGGTAAAAGACATCTATCCATATTATGCAATCAAGATAATTCTGTTCTGAAAAATAATACCCATTTGAATGAAAATAAGGATGACAATAATCTTTTAAATGAAAATTTCACGTTGGCGAACAATTTATGTTCCAGTGAGGTTTATCTGCAGACTTTAATTGTTAGCGTCGAAAATAATGATTTAAAACACTATGTTAGATCGATCATTGACCTTGGGAGCCAAAGGTCGTATGTCAGCAAATACGTAGCGGATGTGATGAAATTGAAGTGTGTTGGGGAACAAACGGTGACTCATGGACTTTTCGGAGGGCTGAAAAGGCGGGAAAACCACAAGAAATATTCCATTGAATTGCGTAATACAGAGAATAATTTCTCATGTAATGTAGAAGTAATGGATCAGAATAAAATTTGTACTTCTCTTCCCAAATTAAAAGACCCTAAAAATATCGAAGAATTAAAACAATTGGGAATATTTGCTAGTGATATTTGTTTAAATGAAAATCTTTGCTTGTATGAAAACGATCCCAAGGAGATTCACATATTATTAGGGGCAGATACAGCAGCCAGATTGTTTACAGGGGAAATTAAAAACCTTTCACCTGATCTAATTGCGATGAACACCAAGTTAGGGTGGACAGTTATTGGAAGATCAAGAATTACTGAAAACGATAGTTCCAGTACGCTAATGTCTTTACTTGTCAACGACGTAAATATATCCGATCTTTGGAGGCTTGATACATTGAATATCAATGATCCTGCGGAAAATCAAAGTAGAAAAGAACTAGAAGAAGCGGCGAAGGAACATTTTGAACGCAGTGTAAAACGAGATAACGAAGGACTCTACATTGTCAGTCTACCGTGGATACATGATCATCCACCTCTTCCTGATGGCAGAAAGATAGCTGAACGAAGACTGAACAGTTGTATAAAAGCCTTAGAACGTGCCGAAAAGCTGGTCGATTATGATGATGTTTTTCAGGATTGGCGGAAGGAGGGTATTATTGAAGAAGTTGATCCTATGCAAGAAATCAAACAAGGACAGCATTTCTTACCTCACCATCCTGTCTTCAAGGAGAATTCGACGACCAAAGTTCGACCCGTTTTTGATGGTTCAGCTAAAGAAAGGAATACACCTTCTATTAATGACTGCCTCGAAAAGGGACCAAATCTGGTAGAACTCATTCCATCTCTCATGAATCGCTTTCGTGTTGGAAAATATGGAGTAATAGCTGACATCAAGAAGGCCTTTCTGCAAATTGGATTACAAGAACGAGATAGACCATATCTTAGATTTTTATGGAAGGATAGAGGAAGAGAAGGAAATATCAAGATCTTGCAGCACAAAAGAGTTGTGTTCGGAATCTCCTCCAGTCCTTTCCTTCTGGGAGCTACATTAGAACTTCATTTAAAAAATGCTCCAGATCATCTCAAGGAAACAGCTCAGCAACTTATGAGGTCCTTCTACGTTGATAATTGTGTGTTCAGCGTCAGCACAAAAAAAGAACTTGCCAGATTTATTTCGGAATCGCAAGCACTATTATCTACTGCCAAGTTTGAACTTCGAGGGTGGGAGCATTCTCCTACAGAAGACAAAATTGAAGAAAGGCAAGAAGACCGAAAGGTTCCAGTTCTTGGACTTCTGTGGAATTTGCCAAAGGACACTATGTCTCTAGATATGAAAAGTTTGATGGAAGAAGATCAAGGACCTACTACAAAAAGAAAAATCCTGTCAACCGTTCATCGAATCTTTGATCCGATAGGATTTTCTTGTCCAGTGACTCTAGAGCCCAAATGTTTGTTGCAGGAATGCTGGAAATTGGGGTTGTCCTGGGATGCTGAACTCCCTCTGCTAATAACTGAAAGATTCGAACGCTGGAAGATGAAGTTGCCGAAACTGAATGCTCTTCAGATACCAAGGTGTGTACGAGAGGACTTTGCAGAAGATTCCAAATTGTCCATCCATGTTTTCTGTGACGCAAGTCAGAGTGCTTACGCTACATGTATCTTCTTGAGAGCTGAATCTGCTGATAATACGTCGTGCCAGTTAATACAAGCCAGAAACAAAGTTGCTCCTTTGAAAAAGATCTCTATTCCACGCCTAGAACTTTTGTCCTGCACTATTGGAGCTAGATTGGCAAAAGCAACCATCTCCGAACTTGGACTTGAGAAAATACCAATCTTCTACTGGTCTGACTCCATGAATGCTTTGTATTGGATCAAAAGAAATGAGAATTGGGCAACGTTCGTTTACAACAGGGTGCTGGAAATCCGTAAACTCACTAATCCTGAAGACTGGAGGCACATAAGTGGAACATTAAACCCAGCTGACTTTCCATCACGAGGTTCCAATGCAGAGGAACTTGTGAAATCTCTTTGGTGGGAGGGTCCAAACTGTCTGCGAAGGCCTATAGAAGATTGGCCTGTTTCAGAAACTATACCAGATTTTGACGTTGTGAACTCCGAAAAAAGAAAAACTATTGTGTCTGTCACTAACACCACGACAGAGCAATTGGAATACTTTTCTAAGGTATCTTCTTTCCGGAAAATGACGAGAATCACGGCTTGGATTTTCCGTTTTTATAAAAATGCTAAAACCCAGAAAAAAGAAAGAAAAGGCTGCACTTTAGATCTTGAAGAAGTGGAGGCTGCAGAAAAGTTCATTTTAAAACAAGTTCAAAGTCAATGTTTTTCGGGAAACGAAAAACTGAACTTACAGACATTCCTGGATTCGGATGGTTTGCTACGAGTAAAGACCAAAATTTCTCAAAGAAGTGATATACCGACATTTAGATTTCCAATTTTGCTGCCTTCAAAGCATGCTGTTATCGGGAAACTTATTTTTGAAAAGCATGTTGAACTTAGTCATGCTGGGATACAGATTTTGATGTCGAGTTTAAGGGAGAATTATTGGATCTTAAAAAGCAGGAAGACAATACGTCAAGTAATAAGGACTTGTGTAATATGCCAACGTTTTGCATCTCGGCCATTAGAAGTAGTAAGTGCTCCACTACCCGAAGATCGCGTCAGAGATGCTTATGTTTTTGAAGTAGTAGGAATTGACTTGTGCGGACCACTATATTTGGAAAACAAAACCAAATGTTGGGCTGTACTTTTTACATGTGCAGTTTATCGTGCAGTCCACATTGAGCTGGTAACTAGTTTATCGACAGATAGTTTTATTCTAGCTTTACGAAGGTTTATTTCTAGAAGAGGAAGACCAGCTACAATTTATTCAGATAATGGAACCAACTTAGTGGGTACTTCTAATGAGCTGAAATCAGTTGATTGGGGAAAAATACAAGAATATGCCTCAGTAAAGAAAATCCAATGGAAATTTAACCCCCCATCAGCCCCCTGGTGGGGCGGATTTTGGGAAAGGCTTATAGGTATGTTGAAATCTATCTTAAGAAAAGTTCTTGGAAAGGCCTCCTTACAGTTTGAAGAATTGTGCACTGTACTATGTGATGCTGAGGGCATTATAAATTCTAGACCTTTGACATACTTAAGTGAAGACAATGAAGATCTTGTAGCATTAACACCTGCTATGTTTCTACAAGATGTAAAAGAAATAGGAGTTCCAGATATTGATCAAATAGACGCTAAGAGAATGAATAAAAGATTCTTCTACAGACAAAAATTGTGTCAAGATCTCAGAAAACGTTTCAGAATCGAATATCTTGGACATCTTAGAGAATTTTCCAAGATTTGTAAAGAATCTAAAATTAAAGAAGGAGACATTGTTCTCATCGGTGATAGTAACGTCAAGAGAATAAATTGGCCCTTGGGAAGAGTGATAAAATTATACCTGGGAAAAGACAAGAAAGTTCGTCTAGTTGAAATCCAGACAAAATCTGGATCTTTCTTACGCCCAATACAGAGACTCTTTCCTCTTGAGATCAGCCAGAGTGAAAAGTCTGCTGTCCCAAGGCCCCCAAAGAGCGATCCTCTATCCACAATGATTCCTGATGGTGCACCAACATCTAGTGACTCTCCTGCAGTTCCGGATGTGAACCCGAATGTGAACGTGTGTTCCAGAAGAAGATCCCGTTATGGCCGGCTCCTAAAGCCCAGTGCTCTCCTGGACTCATTTATTTGAGTTTCTGCAAACCTTGACGAAACTCAAAGGTGGGAGAGTGTCGGAAACCACCAGGGACTGAAATTAACTGAAGAGAACTTTCCT